>JAYMTP010005672.1:0-13056 GCA_036897365.1 Geranium brycei | reverse complement strand
TTGGTTCAATTGGCCAAGTCTTTTGGCTTCAAGAAGGTGTTAATCGAAATGCTCCTTTTCTACTATCATTATGTTCTTAATTTACATATAAACTCTCTTCATTTCGCTTCCAACTTTTCAATAAGAACTGTGAATCTCAAATTGTCACATCGTGAATAAACTATACGTCAAAAATCCAATATATGGGTGTTATTTCAAGAAAGCACTCAAACACATCTCAACATTAATATTCAACGAACCAAAAGTCATTGGAGAAGTGGTAAAGACTTCATATACTAACCGTAAGGTCGCTGAGTTCAATTTCCATACTGACAATATTCTAGTTTAATTTATTATCGACAAATACACTTTTATTCAATTTTCACGCAACAAACCCTAATCGTTCTTCAGAAACTCCAACACGTGAATCCCTCGGTTAATTGGGAAGATGTTAGCTCCGGCGAAGCCCGAAGCCTTAGAGAGGGCGACAAATTCGGCCACCGTGCGCTCCTTCCCGCCGGGGCTCAAAACCATCATCTGAAAGTTTATTCCTATGATGCTCTGAGACTCCCCAATGCTCTCCGACACATCGGGGAGCGCAAACTCCATCACCACCACCTTCCCGTTCCCCGGCAACGCCTTCAGGCAGTTCCTCAACAATATCTTGCACCGGTCGTCGTCCCAATCGTGTAGTACAAACTACACAAGTAATTGGTGTGAAATTTGATCTCGGCGATTTAAGAATTTGAATAAAATAGAGAAGTTGAGCTCAAAAGTCATCTATATATATATATATAGGTACCTTCAGGACAATGTTTTGTGCATTTGGCAATGACTCGAACATGTCTCCGGCTACATGCTTCACACCTAACAAACGGTCAAACAAAAATGTCACGAAAATCATATCATTGTGAAAATTTGCTTACAAACATAAATATTTTTTAATTCAAATTTGTCAACTTTCGTCTTAATTAACTTCAAACTCGTTAGATCTGAAATCTCGATATCTAGCTATAGCATGCGAGAGAAGGAGAAACCCAGTTGGCTTGAGTTGAAAAAAATGTCTTTCTTTCATTTAAAAATTTAATTGAAAGGATATTTTCGTCATTTTTAAAAAATTAACAGTTTTGTAAAATTGTTAGTTCACATTGCACATTCTGCAAAACTAGAATAGTGCACGACATGCTTTCAGAAAAAAAAATAGTTCACGACAAAAAAACTCTCGTATTGATAAAGTTTAGTACACTTAAAATAGTGCTTGTCAAGATGAATCATGACACCATAAACTTTGTTCAAAGTGAAAAGTCAAAATAATAATTATTAGACTAATTTTATTATTGATATCTTTTCAATCCAATTAATAAGACACTAATATATATTAAAAAAATAATATTTTACTGCATTTTAACTATGATCGTTTTATACTTTGATAACTTAACTATTTTTCTAATGTTCTGCCTTGTTTTTTGAGAAATTTTACTATGCCGAATTGTGCTATTTTGAAACAAGATTTAGCCTCGAAATGATTCGAAATACAAGATAGGGTACTGAAAACGAGAATAAAATAATTAGGGTAGCAAAGTATGAAACGACCATAGAAAAATATAGTAAGGAATCATTTTCCGTATTAATAATATATAATAACCTGAAATATTTGGAGCATCAACGATAACATGAGGGAGATCGAAGTTAATGCCACGAATATGAGGATAAACAGAAATGATCTTCTGGAGTGTAGTTCCGATGCAACCCCCAACGTCCATCAATTCTGTCACATCGTTGAAACCTCGATACACTGGAAGAATCTCGTCGAGGACAGCTTTTGACAAGACCGCCATAGTACTGTTAAACAGTCTACTCATCTCCGGATTCTTCGAAAAGTGCTCGAACACGCTCGTGCTCGCTCGAGCATAAGCGGCGGGCTCGAGCACCGCGTCCTTGAGCGTGTATAACAATTTGACTGTGTCCTCTTCGCTGAGAAAAAGGAACATGTCTGTCAGAGACCTGCTAGCGTTAGTCGCCAGGTAGCGACTCTCGCTACTCAGGCCGTAAGCCCTAACCCTTCTGGGGCTGTCCCCGTCTGTATCATCAGACGGGGACAGCCTCACAGTGGTTGTCAGAATGTTGTTGGCGGCAAGCATCATGAGTATCCGCTCCAACGCGGTGGCGGCCGCCGTGGGATCGGTGGTCGTCATGTGAGAGACGATCTCCGTGGCGGAGAATTCGGATTCGGGCCCGGGTTTCAAGAGAATGTCGAACACTTTGAGCTGGATTGCAGCTCTAATGGCCATTTGGAGGCTCAAGAACCTGTTTAAGCTGCATGCGGAGAAGAAATCAGAATTTTTTTGGTTCTCCATGATAATATGGTATATAGAGGCCTACAATATAATTATCTTGGTGATTATAGGTCTCAATTTCGTGTTTTTGAATGTGTTTCCTCGGCATATTTATACACAACTTTTAGCAATATAATAATATTATTTATATCATACATGGATAGAATATAGGGTTCTGTTAATCTGTTTATTGTAGCCTCATGCTATCAACTATCAATTAATGTAAGAATTCACCAAAGACAATAAAAATAGTTAATGTGTCGACGGTAAAAGTACAAGTTTATTTATCCAGTTTCATTTCACGATTACTTGATTTCATCTTATAAAAGTACACAATTTTAGTTTTACGAATATGTGATTTTATTTTTACGATTATAGTTTTCGTCTGCTTGATTACAAGTTTTACTTCATACAAGTTCATTTTTGGTTTTTAAGTAATTTTATTACGCGCCTCCGTTCTTTTCATTTATTCATGATATTGTTTCGAGTAATTCTTCAATCCAATTTATTTATTAATTAATTCTCATAAGTCTCTCTCTGTCCGACTAACGCCCAGCGTTTTTAATATATTGTTCAAGTTTATTTTCATAAAATATTTTCTAAATAAAATATTTACAGCTTCATAATTTAAAAGAATTCTTTACAAATAATTCAATATTTTTTTATATCATTTGTATTTTTATAAAAAAATTTACCATCTACTATTTTATTTGTTACATCTTTTAGTGGCTAACTAGTGTTTCATGTCATTTTCTGTATTTGAATGAAACATCTTACAAAAGCATCGGTTCTAGAGGAATTTTCATAATTACCAACTCAGATAACTAAACAGATATTATTACAACATGATCATTGATTGTTTTACTTGTAGAAGAGTTTTGACCCCAAAATCTATCGGGACGGGGTTGTTAGATCCACGTGTGAGTTCAGAGTCTTACATTGAAAGATTACAAAGTATAATGATGGTTTATATACACATTGGACCTTAGACCCAGTAGACTAATCTTTTCGGTCAAATGTGAACTCTAGTATGTATGTGGACTTTTCTAAATTAGGTGTTCCTCTATAAGGTCTGGATCTCATCAATATGGCCGTCCTTCTTTCCAAATTGTAAACCAATCGAGTCAGTTGCTATTAGTAGTCTCAAAGTCAATAAAGGTATTCAATACACGCCACTTGGAGAAATTTCTTGCACAAACAATACTATTTTTGAAGGCAATTAAATCCTTTTCATGATGAACGTGACTATTCATCCATTACTCTTTCTCCAACTTGGATGACTAATCAATGAAGTTGACTGTCATTTTAGAAGAAAAGTCTATGCGTGTACTAGTAATTAAATCAACAATCCCGTCACAATCAAGTTGAGAGTTCTTATTCTTCGAGTTCGATCTGGATTATCTTGAAAAGACCATAAATAAGGCTATAACTACTTCAATATTGGAAAATGCTTGATACGTTAGTGTTAGAGTGTGAACATGCCGAATGTCACTATTAGAAAAATAATTAGTCAGGTATCTATACCCGACTAGATGTGAGTCGGGTTTAATCAGCCATCACTCTTCAATCGGTAATGACCATACCCAAATAAATATTGATCAATGTCAGTCGGGTATGATCTAATATACGTACCCAACTAACGTCTACCTCTTCCTGTCAGTCATGTATATTGGACCATACTCGAGTAACGCAAAGCCATTCGAGTATGGTCAAATATACCCGAATAACATGGATACACACACATCAGTCGGGTATGATCAGGCACACCCGACTAACAATATATTATGTACCATAGTTGAGAGAGACTGTCGATGGAAAAATGATCGATATATGTGTGCGGGCAAGAAGAACAAATTGTGAATTGTTTGTGTTGAAAATAATTTTAGGTTGATTTTGCAAATATACAATAATGCTACGATGGTCCAAAATGGTGTTTTATTTTACTGATGTTAGGGAGTCAAGTTTGGGACTCTACTTCGTGTGAAAGTTTTGCTGGAATGGTTCAGATCATTAATGAGTTGCTGGAATGGTTCAGATCATTAATGAGTGGTGTCTGAGTCTCGTAGTTAGGTTCGTGTATTTTTCAACAATGAAAATGTAAGGTGGTTTCTTTTTCCAAAACATGCGTATTTATATAAAAATAATGAATTGACCATAAAAGTAAGAATTATTTTATAAAAAAATAACTTTTTCTGATTTTATCTTCTAACAAAAAAATTATATGATTACTTTAAAAATATATTTAAAGATATTATATTTCATTAAATATGCAGTTTAAAATATAATTTTTAATATAAGTCTTTTGAAACTATGACGATTAGACATTATTACCAATAAGTTTTTGACGATTAGACATTATTACCAATAAGTTTTTGTCGTGTTTTGAAACTTTGATATGTTTAACTCATTGTTGATAATCTTTTGATTTGGACTTTTAACCTCTTTGATGATTAGTTGTCAATCTTTTCTTTTAGTGTTGTATTTTATAGATTAACATTAGTCCTTGATTCAACACTAATGTAACCATTAAGTATTACACTGCCCATCTTTGGAGGATTATACAAGTATAAATATCATAATGTAATAACCACTGAAATTCAGTTTATGGTTGTAATAATTGAAATTCAACACTAATACGTAGAGTAGAGGCAGTATCAGCTACAAACAAAAAAAAACGTCAAAACTGTATAGAACATACAGTGCAATGTTGTAGAACATGTTGGACTTTGTAAAATTGAAGTCATGTAAAACATGTAGTGTAATGTTGTAGAACATGCTGGATCCTGCCACGTGTCGGACGATGAAATAACACGCGTCTCAGATCCGACGGTGTTAGATGAGTTTTGACGTTTTGACATTTTTTTAGGGTTTGTAGTCGAGTGTATCCCCTAATATGTATGTGCATATTGAGAAAGACCATGTTGAGATGAGATTAAGTGATGCAAGCTTTTTTTTGAATAATCTCATATCAAATCCAAGAACCAGAATGTCCTTAAATAAACAATTAAACATCAAAGAAGTTTTTGTCGAAATTTGGATTGAGACTGAGTAGGCTCTCGCTCCCTCATCAAAAATCTCAAACTTCTCAATCACACATCAACCGATAACTCATAGTCTCATTTTACAGTTTTCAGATCTCTTTTATTGTACTCCCCTAATTTCGTTTCCCTTCTCGGAAAGTCGTTGCTAGTGTTCTCTTTTTCAATGAAATCCTATTTGTTGATAAAAAAGATATGCATGTGCATAAGTCAAACTCTTACTCTTTGCCGATAATACTGTTGGCCCTGGAATCCAATCATTATGCATAGTTATTAAGAATATATTGTATTATTAATAAAGATTAATAAATGGCTTTTAATGTTATCATATAACGATACTTGTTGATATCGAAATATAATAGTCCTTGATCAAGTTGTATACATGACATCGTAATAGAGATTATGATAATGAGAGTCATGTATTATTGAGTTTAATCTAAACTGTTCTTGATTGTAGAATCATTGTACAAAAACTTCGATGATCCAGAAAGATCACTATATGTATGACGATACTTATGGGATGAGTATTAATGGATCTCATTCATTAAACCATACATATAGACGATGGATATGAAGATACGATCATTGAGCTGACCAAAAGTGAGATTACCCAAATGTTGATATTACTTGTACTGTTAATGTGAAAATTCTCTTAAGAAAAAAATGTATATCGTTTTTCCTTTGACATAGATCGTCATGATAATTAATAGAATATTTATTGTTATAATGACCAGAGATCATCATGGTTTCCCTGATTTCTAGTTAGAAAAACTGCAGGAGTGTCTTCCCTGATTTCTAGTTAGAAAAACTGCAGGAGTGTCTTGTACCTTTGTCAAGCATCGCACAAGGTCTCTTTATCGAACTGGGAGAACGCAAATATTTTATGTCTAAACTTAGCGGCCTTCATTGGCGAGAAATACTGGCCCAGGAATAGTCTTTTGAGGGTCTGTCAGAATATATATTTTTAATACATCGGGGTGTGGGTAAGACCGGATACATCACCCCGTCCCCGCCCTAATAGGGGAATTTATGAAGTTAATGTGAAATGCTTAAACCAGTAACAGTGTACAAGTATAGTAATGATATGTCGCTAATGTGCAATGCTTGAACCAGTAACAGTGACTGTGAGTTGATTTATGAGCTAAAGTTCATGTTTTTGCCAACATCAGTGTCCATTATCTGAAATTAAAATGTTATTGAATAATTAAAATTGTTAAATTGAACATTGTTTAATAAAATTGTTAATTGTAAAATGTTATTGAATAATTAAAATTGTTTAATATGCTCAAATTTATTTTTTTAAAAGTGAAATACTATAAATTAAATATAAAAAAATTACAAAAAACAATAAAATAAATAAATATTAGTAATACTCCAATACAACATGAAGAACAATTCAAATAAATCATTGAATAAGGCTCATTGAATAATAATTGATATACATGTCAATATCGTATCGTCTTTGATGCGATTTATGGTAGCTTTTAGGTTCCTTGAAATCAATTAACTGTCTCTTAGCTACTATTTCTTTTCCCAATAACATGGAGAAATCAGCTTAAAAACAAATCACGCAAGGATTCAAAAATTTCAGTATCTTATAAGATAATCAAAACATACATTGTAAACATGACCAAAACCTCGTTGCCCAAGTTTCTTTTGAGGTGAAATGTTGTTTGTACCAACCAATATGGATTGAAAATTGAACATTACCAAATCGTTCACTTTTTATCTTCTATCACTTGCAGCAGCTATAACTGCCTCTTCAGATTTGCATTTACTCCCTTCAAACTTTCAATTTCAGCCCTGTTAGACTCATTCTCCTTGGACAGATAGTATAGACATTTCTTCAGCATCTCACTGACAGTCCAAGGCAAGCATCCTCCACCCTCAAGGAAAGGGGCATTTCTGCATTTTCTTCGCCATGCCATTTCTTGGCAAAGTGTGACCACACTTGGCCTTTCAAAAGTTCAATCTCCTGGTGCCTCTTTGCATTTAGTTCCTTCAACCTTTCATTTGCAACCCTACTGGACTCATTCTTCTTGAACAGATTTTGATGGGTCGAGAAATGCGCACGCACCACGCACACCTACTCTATTAACTTTTAAAAAAGTTCTATTAACTTTTTTGTGAAATAACGAAAATACCATTGTATTATAAAATTAAAATAAATAAGGAAAAAATGATTTTGAACTTTTTTTCGTTGTAAAAAATAAAGAATAAATTATGTCGGTAGTAAAAATAATTTTTAATAAGTTTTTTTATAACAAAATTTAAAAATAAAAATGATTTTAAACATTGTTTTTGTTTTTATAATTTTTAATAAAAAATTAATGATAGAATATTTTTTCTTTGTTTTTGTAAAAAATTGGAAGAAAAGTTCAAAATCATTTTTATTTATTTATTTTAATTTTTTTAATGGAAGGGTATTTTTGTCATTTCGTAAAAATTAACAAAATTTTCAAAAAAGTTAACGGAAAAGGGTAAAGTGAAACTTTTTCAACCTCAAAGAATTCTACAAGTTGATTTTGAAGCTAAGAGGATTTAAATGAACTCGTGTATAGTTAAAAGGGGTCATGTGAAATTTTCCCTTTAAACTATCCTAGTGTCATATCGAGTTTGATTCTACCCAAAAACCCACTCAACGAGGTCATTAAGGTACTTATTTCCTAATTAACACTAATGTGATCAATCCTATGTCAATTAAGGGAGAAACTAAAGTCAAAAACCCTACTGGAGTTGTTTTCAATGTTGATAAAATATGACAATTACCCGTATCTACTCTTCCCAATTGGGCAAGGATGTAAGTTCGGAACCTAATTACTCTAATCAATCTAGGTTAATTGTCCATGACCTCCCTTTCTACATTAAATCACCATCAAGCCTACACTGGAGGTTTTGCATTAAACTATGTAATGAGAGTCCCTACCTAATTGCTTCATCAGGCCATTAATCAAAAACCGAATTAGTTTGGTTCAACTAAACCAAAGCGAACCAAAAAACATCGGTTCGAGTTAACTTTATAAATTGATGACTAACAAGAAACTGAGCGGTTCAAAGAAAATTTAACCAAAAATTGATGAGTATATCTAAGTTAGAAACGTAAATTTTTACGTGTATCAAACTGTCTTCTCCTTTAAAATAAAATGGATTTTGCCAGAGCGATGATTAATTAAAAGGATAATGATACTTTGTTACACTTAATTATAGCGAAATGACACTTTCATACACTAACTACTTTAGTCTCTTTTGTAGTACTTTGACAATTTTTTTTGTGACAACCTACCTCTAAAATGCCTAAAATACCTAAACTACCCTTGGTTTAAGAAACTATAAATTGAATTGGTTCAATTTGGTTTATATTTAAGATGCAATTACAATTATGCCCCCAAATCTAAAATTAAATTTGAACCATTTCAAATCTGGTTTGATAAATCAAATTGGACCAATTTCATTCTAATATCTTAAACCAGGGTTATTTTAGTCATTTCAGTATAGTTGTCACAAAAAAATTGCCAGGTACTAAAAAAGCGAGAAGAGTAGTTAGGGTATAAGAGTGTCATTTCGCTATAGTTAGGTGTAACAAAGTGTCATTATCCCTTAATTAAAAGCCACGACATGTTTATAACCCAAACAAAGCAAAAATAAATAACAAAAGTGTTGTACATACTAGGCAACACTAGTCCCGGAGCTCCACTGGTGTGGTTGTTGATGGTTCAACACTAGTCTCGGATCTCTGTTTTAGTCATTTCAGTATAGGTTGTCACAAAAAAATTGTCAGGTACTAAAAAAGCGAGAAAACTCTTTTTTTATATTCATCTATTGTTTCAATATATGCATACTATGTAATTTTGTGCCTTCTAAATCAGTGTCCATTATCTATATTTTTTTCGTCAGAATGTCCATATTAGTCATGTCCACAAAGCTGTTATGGGAATTGTTGCTGAATTGCATAAACTTGAACATATCGAGTCCATATTAGTCATGGTTCAATCCAAAAATCAATATCTGAGTTTTTTTAGCAAACATTAATTCTCTCCTCAGAACTTGGAGATGCTTGTGTTCTTAATGGAGGAAAAACCATCTGATTTGTAAGGTGATTACAGAAACATAACTGGAAATGGAAGATTGGAGAGACTTTTTATAGCGACCTCTCTTCAACCATACCCGAACACACCATAGACTGCGCTGACAGAGACGATTCACCGACGCAAACGACTCTCAGAAAAATACCAATGATGTTCCGACAATATTTATCAACATCGTTCAAATCATGAACCATAAGGTTAAATCAAACCAACGCCTTGAAACGAGAATGCAGTTGAAAATAAATTCATGTGGCACACGGAAAAGAATCTCTTCCAGGAGATCAGTGCCATCGAGTACATCGCAATTTCCCGACATTCTATTTCGCTGCACATTCACAAGGCAAATCAATACGAGCAAGCTACACACTTTTACTTGTTTTAGTTCAATTTACGCATCATTTGAAAATCCCACAAATTTATTTACTAGATCACCATCAATTTTGGGATGCTTCAGGTAAATACTGAATTAGATGCAAAGAATAGGAACAATTATTGATTTACATCAATATCAAACCCTAGGAAGAAGAATCAAAAGCAAAAACAATCATCTCATCATCAATTTTAGGGGAAAGCAACACTTAAGAGATAAAAACTCAATTACATGAACAGAATCAAACACAACAAGATTACAAGTTTATTTAATTATTCATCAATTTGGGGTTAGGTTTAGAACCCAATTTAGATGCAAACAGGATCACTTATAGCAAAAAAAGGGATCAGCAATAATAATTTTATAAAAATTATTATAATGATGATTACCAAACATATTTAGGGAAAATGGTCAATTAGATGAGCGGAATAGGAACAATTACATCAAAATCAAACCTTAGGAATCAAGGAGCAAAAATCAATCCCCACAAAGTTCTTAATTTATTTAATTGATAATCAATTTTGGGGGAAATCAACATTTAGAATGTAATTGTTAAAAATGATAATTTAAACATATTTAGGGAAAACCTCAATTAAATTCAGAATAGGAACAAGTACATCAAAATCAAACCCCAGGAATCAAGGAGCAAAAATCAAGTCCCACAAACTCACAATGCTATGTACTTGATCATCAATTTTGGGGGAAATCAAGATTTAGAATGGTAATTGCTGAAGTGTCAGGAATACTGAAATACATTTCTCCGGTATGATACAACAGAAACGTTAAGACCAGAGGCGATAATTAATGTTTATATGCCAAATAAAGCAAAAATAATGACATTTTGAATCTGTTACCTATCTATTCTGTTAGCTTTAACAACAATAATTTTAAATGTAACTAATAAAATATTCGGAGCAGTTGTAAAAAATTTCAAAATTCACTCACATCACTTGTCGGTGTTTCAACTATTAAAACTCGAACTGAACTAATTTTGCTCGAGATGGATCACAAAATCCACTCAAATCACTTGCGAGTGTGACCCATCACTCCACAAAGCAAATGGTCGGGCGGTAGGCTCTCATACTTGAACACATCCCAATATGACTTATTGGTCGAACACCTCAATTTTAGTCATCTCCTTATTGGCTTCCAGTTTCATATAATAATCATAAGTTCGCTGACTCCAATCCCCATACCGGCGGTATTTTTATTTAACTTATTGTCGTTAAAGATACTTTTATTCAAAGAAAACATATATTTGATTCGCATGCAACAAAACCTAATCGTTCTTGAGAAGCTCCAACACATGAATCCCCCGGTTAATCGGGAAAATGTTAGCTCGGGCGAAGCCCGAAGCCTTAGCGAGGGCGACGAACTCGGCCACCGTGCGCTCCTTGCCGCCGGGACATAGAGCCATCATATGAAAATCTATTGCTATGATGTTCTGAGACTCCACAATGCTCTCCGACACCTCGGGGAGCACAAACTCCATCACCACCACCTTCCCGTTCTCCGGCAACGCATTCCGGCAGTTCCTCAACAACGTTTTGCTCCGGTCGTCGTCCCAATCGTGTAGTATCCACTGCAAATTAAACGAATAAAAAATGTGGATAAAATCGAGAAGTTGACTAAAAGTCAAAGTTCAAGAAATCTGATGAGAATCTCCCCATCTCGTGAAAATCGTAACAATCAGCATGGAAAGGACATGTAGTTCTCACTAGAATGCTTTTATATATACGTGTATTTAACGTAAAGATAGGTAAATAAATACCTTCAATAGAATGGTTTGTGCTTTTGGCAATAACTTGAACATATCTCCCGCTACATGCTTCACACCTAACAAACGGTCAAATAAAATGTTACAAATCTCATTGTGAAAATTTCCTTACAAGCATAAAAAAATATTCTCAAGCTATTAAAGTTTGATCCACGTAAGAAATTAAAATATAATAACTATATTATTAAGAGGAACCACATGTACCAGCAAATTTACGCAACCTTTATATTGGGATGCGTATAGAGTAAGCAGTCTTTATTTAAGGACTGCAACCTCTCGGCCTCTCAGTAAGGGTTGCGGATGGACGTGCGCAACCTTTGTCTTTTGGCTGCGTGCACTTTTCCGGTATGGAAAATGTTAAATATTTAGGATTGTAATTAGTGGAATAAAACATAATTTATTGTACAAAATTTGGAACCAATTGTGACCGTTAGATAAAAAATCAAAGGGCTAATGATTTATGATTACTCATCTAATGATAGCTGCATGTAATTATTCTCGACTTGTATACTTATCTTTGTCATTTAACACCAATAGAAGAGTATATTCGTATTTTTATACAGTTTTTGTTTTACGATTGCATGATTTCATCTTATAAAAGTATACGTTTTCATTTTTACGAATATGTGATTTTATTTTTACGATCATAGTTTTTATCTGCTTAATTACAAGTTTTACTTCATACACGTTCATGTTTCGGTTTTAAGTAATTTTATTTTGTGCCTCTGGTCTTTTCATTTATTCATGATATTGCTCGTTTTTTTTATGAATTTAGGTTTAAGTGTTCTAGATACCCCGACTTGTCCGATTAATTCTTAATTATTCTTGATTAATCATTCAATCTGATTTGATTTATGTACTATATTGGGTAAGACAAGATTTCCGGTAGCGTGTGCAATGTATATACCTTGTTGAGAGAGACCCTGATAGGAAAAATGACCAATATATGTGTGTGGCCAAGAAGAAGAACAGACTGTTAATTTCTTATGTTGGAAATTCTATCCGCAGATGGTGAATTGTCTTTGGGTTGATTTTGACATTTTGTGAACATACATAGTACACACTAATGCGACGATAATTCAAAATGGTATCTTCTTTTGTTGCTGTTAGGGAGTCACTGTTAGAATCGTGTCAAAGTTTTGCTGGAATGAGTGATGTTAGAACCGTGTCAAAGTTTTGCTGGAATGAACCGTGTCAAAGTTAATTAGAATATAATGTTATAATTCATGAAATTATTATTGTCTCAATTTTACTTTCGGGAATGATGAGGTCCTGTCGCTGGTAGAGAAAGTCATATTACTTTCGAATGCCAATAGACTTTGCGTTATTTCACCATAGTTACTATCGTAGTCTCAGAGTGCTTTCATCCCGGGTTGTTTGGTAACTGACAATATGCTTATAGCTTTCGAGATCTTGCATAACTTCGCCAAAAATCTAGAGGTAAATCAGGTCAAATGGCTCTCAAGATCGA
>JAYMTP010005671.1:0-13057 GCA_036897365.1 Geranium brycei | reverse complement strand
AACACATTAGTAATAAAAATGCCGATTTCATTTATTCCACGAAATGTTAAACATTACATAAATTGAAATACACAAGTATAAATTGATTCAGTTTGTTGCCATGTATGAATAATCGTCTCCAAAGATATAATAATAGACATTAATCGAACTTGAACCTTCCCAAGAGAGTATTACCAAAGAAATACAAAATTTACTAGAAAAAATAGGGTTTGAATCTCCTTTTATTTTGAATTCGATTATAAATTTATTAAAATAACAGCAATTGGAGGCTACTATTTGAGTTCAAGTTTTGACTTCTATTTTGAAGTTTGCTCTAAAGGGAATAGATAGAATAATAGCGGAGTCAAACTCATTTTGCTATAATGTCAGAAAAATTTAACCGGTATTGTTGACTCATATTTTATGGAACCGTGATAATATCATTCATTTTAGCCTGACAATTCAATTAATTAAACTAAATTAAAATATTACAATTAAATTTAATTCACACTTTTGTCTCACATATATACTCCATTAAAACTAAAGTTTTATTTTGTATATTGAACGATATACCCGTCATGATTCGTAGAATAAATTATAAAATGAATTCGAATCTTAGTACATGCGAGTGTTTTTGGATGATGATAATGCGGATAAAAGATTGATAATATGGTTTTTCAAAAATCGGTCTAAAACATAAAAAATTTCTGATTTATTGAGAAAAAAAATGAATTAAATTTTGATACGATATGGAAGTTTGATATCTTTACAATCTCATATTGATACATAAATACCTCAAAACAGTGGTTGAGCTTCTAGAACCAGCAGCCATGATCAATAGATGCTCCGGCATAAAAACGTGCGGACACTTCGATTACTTTTGTGTGTTAAAAGCTGCTCAATTTCTCCTTAAATTTTCAAACAAGTACATACATTAATTAATTAAACATACGTGTCTCTCATAAATTGGGTGAGAGATGCTTCGCGGCCAGAATCAGACTTTTCGTCAAATCGATTTGATAACCCACTCTCTTCTTTATCATAATGTTGTTTGAAATTTTATCGATGAAAAACGAAAAGAAAAGAAAGATTATCAAGTGGAAATGATTGCCCAGGGGGACATAGTTAATTCAAAAATTAATTTTAATAATGAAATAATAACTATGAATATAACATAAATTTATTTTTTTAGTTGGGTTTGAATTTAAATTTCATATATATATATATATGAAAAGCGAGTGGGTTCAAGAGGTTTACAAACCCTAATAAGTATTGGTTCGAGTTTAATTCGTTTATCAAACGACCCACTATCGGGTTCAATCTCAATATAACTTTGTTTAGAAAATTTACAAATTTTCAATATTAATAAATTATAATAAACAA
Organism: Geranium brycei; assembly: GCA_036897365.1. Lineage (NCBI taxonomy): Eukaryota > Viridiplantae > Streptophyta > Magnoliopsida > Geraniales > Geraniaceae > Geranium > Geranium brycei. Next base: position 11,695 of record JAYMTP010005671.1, on the reverse strand, counting down.
AACCAACAAATTAATGAATTTTTTATCTAATACAATAATTAGTAAAAAAATAATTATACACACTGCAATAAGCAGGTAGTACTAGCTGAGACTCAAACTCTAATTCTGAGACCATATAGCAATTAAGCCCCTAATTACTGGGGCACACTCAGTATTTGGATTGGTTATGTCTAGCTTTTATTGTTATGTTTCACAATCTTGTATGTATTAGAATTCGAGGAAGGGCAAATTTAATTTCCAAAATTTATTTTATATGATCTCCTATCCGCCCATTGGGAATCATTGGTGTGTAATGCAGTAACTAACAGTAATTGCAAACCCTACAAAGAAAAAAGGAAATAATTCGATTCCTCAACACCATTTGATGTGATAATATAGTACATAAATTCTTATAATGTTCCTATATAAATGTCTTGAAAGTGAAATATGTATACATTTCTTTGGCCTCATTTTAATGTTGAAACGACAAATCCAGTCTATATAATATGAACAAAATTAATTCCTGTGTCATGATTCATGCGACAATGATAACTACATTATATTTTGGTTGGTTTTTGCGTTTATTCTACGATTTTATAGTCCCACTATATTATTCCATGAATCTATTAAATGTCTTTCATTTTCCAGAAACACTTTCTGCATAGCATTCACACATAAGAACAAATTGTACTATTTATATTCTTATATGACGCTTTAGTATTCAATCATAATTAAAGAATAGAATATTTATATTCAACCATGATAGTTTTCATATAAACTACAGTGAAAGTTTATCATATGAAAACATATTTGAATTTAGTAATTAAAATAAAATAATTTTTAAATTACATTTAAAATAAAATTTTCATATTACATACTAAAATAAAAGGTAGTTATTTCTATTATATAATTGTAAAATATTTGTATTTAGATTAATTTTATGCTACCAACGCTTGTTTGGCCAATTGATTAAGCACTTGAAGTTGGGTCCAAAGGTCCTGCGTTCGAGGCACGCTGCGGTATCTCGCCTTTATTTTCAACTTCTGTTGGACCTCTCTCCCAACTTCTGTTAAGCCTCTCTCTCCCGGTGGGAGTCAAGTGGCGTTATTGGGTCCCCTTCTACATAAAGGTGTGTCTTGAGCATATTATTGATACAATAATCTTAAGAACTCTTAAGAATCACAAGTTTGGTGCTGTCTTGCTTTATCATAACATAGTCGAGCCCAAATCTTTATACAACTCGCCGATCAAAAAAAAGATTAATTTTATGCTATGACAGTTCGGACCGATCCGGTCCAATCTACTTGACTAAGATGGTTGGTTCTGTCAGTTGAATAATATGGGTCTCGTTTCACAGTCCGGGAGGTTTAGCTCCTTTGGTCGGGTCCGTGCGGCGCTATAAAAATCTCTTGCAAGCCTTTCTTGTGAAAAAAGGGATACTTCGAGTTTTGATTTCGTTGGATCAGTTTTGGTGTTCTCTAACTTTTGGCTTACGTACAAGCATGAAAGGAGGGTGGAGCAAGAGAATGTGTAAACGGCTCAAATCAGAGCCTTCTTCTTTATTGAATTTGTGTCGGATGGCCTCGTCTTTCAGACAAGCTTGAGACCCAAAATCGGATGTGTTTACAATGAGAGAGAGCCACTACTTATAACCGTATTATGAATCTAGTAAAATGGAAACAAATACATTTGTAATATAACTCTAAGTGCAAAAGGAAAGAATATATCGATTAATTACAATTGTAGTTGGAAAGGAAAAATGAGTTTGGAGAATCTTTGTGGGATCTCCATGATCCCAAGATTGAGGTGGCGCGCGCCCAAGTGCTGAGAAGACTTGGGCACCAAGTTGAGCTTCGGTTTTGGTGGGCTTTGGCATCACGACGGGATTCAGAGTCTTGACAGGCTTCACCGTTGGACGGGCCGGCGTTGTATCGGTCGGTAGGAGCTTCTTGTAATCCAATCTCATCCCTAGCGACAGTCACACTTTTATCCCACTTTTAAGATTATCAGATAACCCAACCAAATTTTTCTCGAGTCGCATCGATCATGCACTCTCTCTCTCTCTCTTTTTATGAACCTCGCACATACTGTGACACATGCACTAAACTTTTATGGAGGTAAGTAATAACTGAAAAACTTCAGGTACTTGTGTAAACCAACATTTATAACCTAGTCGCCACACCTGAAGATATATCGGCAGAAAGTTACAAATGGATATATAAAGTTAAGACCAAAACGAATGGGCCCATCGAGAGTTATCAACCTCGATTTGTTGCACAATGTAATGCATAAGAATATAAGATTTATTATGAGGAGACATTTAATCAACTTCCTAGACTTATGTATATTCATAGACTTTTGGCAGTCACAACTGGACATAAATAAAAACTTAATGGATGTCAAGAACAATTTTCTCAATAGTGACCTTACTGAGGATATAGATATAGTCTCTGTTGGGCCGGAGCATGACGTAGAAACGTCGCATTCCAGAATTCGTCGGTTAATTTCGTGCTAGTGGTTGCAACTACGTTACTTACTATTTTTGGTCTTTCTGGGTTTTAACGAAACAAGCAATTAAGCTATGTAATTAACTATAAATAAAAATGCCTAGGGTGCTAAACATGCATAGCGATGAATTACTACAACGACTCATTAGTTCTTAGGGTGATTCGAGCGATGAACCTATGTCCTAATCACCAATTTCGCCTTTCGGCATTGAAATTGGACTAATCCCGAGTCACCCCTTGCCCTCTCGGGTTCGAAGCTAACTCAGAACCGCATTCAACCGACAATCTTAGGCTAAGGATCAATATGAGGTGTCGAAACCCGGTTTCGAGCCTCGAACCCTCGGTGGTTCCTATGTCTGGGATTATCCTCCTCTCTCGAGACCGACCTAACCCCTAAAGCATGCATTCTAAGTCGGCAACATAGCATACATGGATTATAGCAAGGAAAACCACACATCTCCATCATCGACCTAGAACTAATTCATCATAAAGTAATAACTCAAAGCATACAATGTCTAGCACCCATGGCTAAGGGTTTTAGCCCTCAACCATGGTGCTCAATCCAATAGACATGTTCAAATACACCAAGAACATCAAGAATAATAACATAAATAAGCAAAGGGGTAGAAGTTTGCTCTTGGTATTCTTGATGATAGAGGACACTTGTGCCTGGTGGAAAAATGAACTCTTGACTTGTAGGTGGTGGATTCACCTTCTTTGTGGTCTTCTCCAAGCTCCAATGTAGAGATCTATAGTGGAAACTCTTTCCTCAAGCTTGAAGATGAAGAATTCTCCTCAAGAACAAATAGAATTTCTACTGGAACCAACCAAAGAACTGCTGATGGGATGTGGTAGGTAGTGATGTATGGCAATCCCTAGGTCAAAAGACCTTATATATGTGTCTGAAAATGGCCTTGTCACGACCACGACACGATTGTGACGCCTTGTGGGGAACCAAATCTTGTGAGGTCCTAATCTGCTCTAATTAACCACTACAAGGCAAATAAGTACTTAATTGTGAGGTCGATTGGGATCAACAGAGACCGTTCGACCCCACAACAGTCTCCTCCCAGTTACAATCACCCTTCAAACATAGTCTATCAATTGAAAAAGGCTTTGTATGTACTTAAGCAAGCCTCGTGGACATAGTTTTAAATGTTTAATGGGAAGATGACTCAACTTGATTTCATCTCCAACTCTTATGATACTCTTCTCTTCCTTAAAATACTACTCGTGGATACATCTTACATTTCATATATGTGAATGACATGATAACTCTGGTGTCTTGGACCTCAAACTTTACTAGAATTTTTTAATGAAAGATCTTGGTACTCTATCATATTTCCTTGGACTAGAAATATTATCAGCACCATTAGGTTATACCTTGTCTCTGGCTAAATATGGATCTTATCTTATCTCGAAGCTAAGTTCTCAGATTATAAGGTTGCTTCCACACCTATTGAAGCTAATGAGAAATTTACCCCCCCCCCCAAATGAAAAGCTTCTTCAGGATTGTTAGATTATATTCACATTAGGCCCGCTACTATGTGCCGAGACCCAAGGCCTGCCACTTATAACCCTATCTTGTTCTACACACTTATAACTCTATCTTGTTCTCCACACTTATAACTCATTTCTCCACTCATGTGTACCTATAAATACTCATTTTGTACATAAATAATATCATCGAATACAATTCTCTTTATTCACCAATCCAATATGGTATCAGAGGCATCAACGATCCTTTGTTAGATCTCTAAGAATTTTTAGCTTTGCCCACTCGTCGATGATTTGTGATTCTGACGGGTGGGCGAGGCAATTCAATCATTCTATCAATCTCTAACCTACCGCTTCCACAAACAATCAAGCATTCTACTAAAATCATCCAACATCCAGCATCCGCGTATCCAGCATCTGCGTATCCAGCATCCGCGTATCCAGCATCCGTGCATCCAACATCTAGTCTCTAATCATCCAGCCATCCGCGCATCCAACCTCAGCCATCCGTGCGTCCGGCATCAGACATCTGCGCATCCGGCATCAGCCATTCCTGCATCCAGCATCCGCCATCCGCGCACGGAGATCAACCACACATATTATCTAACTTCAAACTCAATTCTTGTTGCTACATCACATTGAGTTTGAGGGAGGGCTGTTAGATTATATTCACATTAGGCCCGCTGCTATGGACCGAGACCCAAGGCCCGCCACTTATAACTCTATCTTGTTCTCCACTCATGTGTATCCTATAAATACTCATCTTGTACATCAATAATATCATTGAATAAAATTCTCTTTATTCACCAATCCAATAAGGATGATAATCTTTATCATCTACTCATTGACAGTCTTGATTACATTGTTACATGCGTTGACATTGCCTATGCAGTCCATATTGTAAGTGAGTTTTGTGTGCCTCACACGACACATGATGAGGTCGTTCTTTGCATTCGGCAATATCTTCGAGGAACTTTGTCCCAAGACTTACATTTCTTATGCTATGCACCTATGGTGCTACAATCCTATTCATATGATGATTGTGTTGGTGACCTTACTAATAATCGCTCGCGGTGACCTGGTGAGTGTTGTTCACAATTATGTTATTTCTAGCACGAAAGCAGTAAGAAGTAGAAAATTTCTGCTCGATCTAGCACGAATACAAATATGAGTGATGTTCACAATTATGCTATTTTGTATTTAGTGTGATAATCAAAGTGTTGTCCAAATTGCTCACAATGAGTTCTTATATGAACGTACCAAATATATCAAGAACGAATGTCACTTATGACACTATCTCACTCAAAAGCTCCATCACTGCTCTATCTTCTCTAGTGATCAAGCTGGCAATATTTTCACCAAGCCACTTCTTGGGCGGTTTAGTACGTTAGTTTGCAAACTCAATTTGGATGTATGGCCACCATCTTGAGTTTGCGGGGTAAAAATATTATTGTTTCCTATGCTGGCTAGCTTTCTACTTTGCACAAGATCTTGCCTATTCTATTTTAGGTATGTGTATCGGGTTTCCCTTAGGTCATACCGATAAACCATATATAGTAATACAGTTATGAAATCACAAATCAATAAGCAAAGTTACAATAAGGTTAACATTAAGTAACCTCAAAGTATACAAGCTGCACATAGAGAGTTCTTGGTGCTCACTTGTTCCCATTGAAAGTAGTCTATTTTTTGTGCCTAGCACCAAATCATATGTGTTAATGCAACATTCCCCAGTAACCTCACATCGTGCTTTCTGGCTAGGTGATTTATCATTAATTTAAACAAATGAAATTATTCATGATTTATCCAGAATTTTTATTTTTTAAAAGTAAGTGTAGGCTTATTTTATAATTATAGAAAGTATAAAGAAAGTTACTCTAAGCCGTGGGTCTTTGTAGTTGCATAAGACACAGTGCATTAATTAAATGAGTAGTGCATCGTTCAATTGAGTTGGTGGATGGATCATCATAAATGTAGGATGATAAATTTGGCAGCTCCATAGTACTAAACACCCAAACGAGCCCATACCCAAATTATAAGTTTGGTTCAAACGTCGGTATCTACAATATTAATTACAAGCCTTCAATTTTAAGCCCTCTAATTGGCCTATGTTTTAGTGCCACATGTTATTTTTGAGGCATTTCACATTAATTACTTCTAGTATTAATAATAACACTCTATGTACCTTCAGATCCTCAAACTCACAAAAGTCAACAACCATATTTACGCTACTATCAAAAACCACTTTAATTTTCATTTATGGTTAAGGTTGAAAGTTTTTAATGGTTAAGATTTTATTAATATTGTTGTGTTTTAACGACTTATTAGTGATGTCATAAGTTAGAACAGAATGTTAATAAGGAATTGGTGTGGGAGGGGAAACCCACAATTTAGGAATTGGGATTCAATTAGTTTGGGATGTCGATCAAAGCTAGGAAGTAGGCCTGTAAATGAAACAAATCTACCGTCAATTTATCAGGTTTGAACATGACTCGGGTTCAAACGAGCTTATGAAATTAAGTTCGAGTTCGACTCAAGGGAAAATCGTCAAACGTGAGTTCAGCTCATCGAGTGGCTTTGTTTAACTTTAATTGCAAATATTTATTAAGTGTTAAAATATATAATTATTAAATATTAAATAATCGGTTCAATATTAATTAGAATCGATTCAACTCATTTAATTTCATTATATATTAAATAAAAAAATATTTAATTAATCAAATACTAGATGAGTTAGCTCGTGAACTTATCGAGACTTAGAAGGTTAGACTCGAGTCTGACTCTAAATCAAATCCAATTTGATTAGAATTATTCTAAACCAAAGATTTAACAATTAAACTTGAGCGGCTCATTAAAATCTCGGTTAGCTTGCATCACTAGCCTGTTTGATATTGTGGGAATTCTACGATAATAGGTTACGTGCTCCGGGATAGTTTCAAGAGAAAATGACATTTTGCCACACCTAACTATGACTTCTCATACTTTATTACCTCAACTAGTTTTTCTCTTCTTTAGTATCCTAACTTGTATTTTGGTGCCTTAGACTACATCTAACTTCTATGACAATATTTAACATTAAAATGTTCTAAAATACAAGTTATGGTACTAAAAAATAAAAATAAAAAATAGTTAAAGTAACAAAGTCTGAAATAATCATAGTTAAGTGCAGTAAAGTGTCATTTTCTCTAGTAATTTCTATAATGGCAACTCACTCGCGACCATAGGGGAAATATACGCCCCCTTAATAAATAATAATGTGAAGTATAGTACGATGCTACTAATACACCACAACTGTTGTGAGTCAATTAACTAATAGCGACATATAATTTGATCCACGGTGGCAGGTGACTTAAGCAGCGGCGAACAATGAGACATATACAACCATCATACAATGATGGCATACCTAGCCAGGTGTACGGTCGCTATAATATGTAGACAATTTTGGATGTTGTTAGGCTGGCGATGTTCCGCAAGTGTGTCGTCGCTATATATAGTGTCGGTGTACCCGATTGGATATGTTGTCGTTAATTGCTATATCGGCAACAAATTTATGTGGTATGCGATTGTTATAAATATGGGGTACACAAGGGGATATGTCGTTGTTAACTAATAAATATGTAAACAAAAAATTTTAATTCTGCAATTAAAAGTCTTACATACGTAAATCAAGAAGCAATTAGAAAATGTCACGGGTATTTTTGGGTGCAAGGACAGTGCTCTACGAGCGCCCAATTAACCCGCAAGCACACACGATCATTACAAATAATAAAATTGGTAAGACTGGGTCGAATACATAAAGACCAAAAAGGGTCAGCCCAATTCAATTCATGCCATCGTGAATAATTAAATTGTGTAATAATGTGTGGAGATGTATATGTATTAGTTAGTATAAAATTAGTATATGAAAATGGCAAAGAACATAATCAGACAACGAGTTAGATTAACCACACAAAAACAACCACGCCGCTAGGCCACCTTGATTCTAAAAATAACAATCAATATGTGATGCATTTAGAGAATATCCTATGTACGCAAAAATGACTACTCCACCTCTCGGCATTAGAGCCGGTTTAGACTCAGAATGTCTACTATCCCTCCTTAGGAAAGAGCCGCTCTGAATATACATGAAAAACAACAATAACGAGATGGGGGTTCCGAAGAGTCTAACCCCCTTAATTGCAATGTGTCTTTCACTCATCGGCTCTCTCGGACTCGACATCGCAACTCACACAACTACCTAACATTCGTCAACAATAATCATTCGAGATATAACCAACAATTCAATCCAACATGCATTCAATACTCAAAGATTCATCAAAACAAAATATACAACATAGAACCCATGATTATGGGTGATTAGCCCATAACCAAGGTTCAAGAACCAAAAGTCATCAAAATCAATACACAAATAGGAAACGAGAAAAATAAATCCAAAACAAGCTAGGGTAAAACTATGTCGTTCACTTTTTGCAAAGTTGTAGATCTTCGAATGTCGTTCACTGTGGTGTAAAAATATGTCTGATTTGAAGTTCTATTGCTGACGTTATGCTCTCTGCAAGTTTTAGCGACGGTTAGTCTCGAAATGATTCGTAATAGATTTGTTTTTGTGCGACAAACACTCAACACCGTGTAAAGAAAAGAAAACAAAAAAGGCACACAGTGATAGTTATTTATACATTATTGAGAACAACAACATCTTAAATGTGAGAAAAAAATATCATAAAAGTATAATTTGATGCGTTCACATCAGGTATTGGGAAGGAGGTGACGGCGATAGATGATCAAGGTTTTGCCACCTCATACAATCGAACAACCACGTAATATGACTCTTGGTGCGTAGGTGATCTTGCCCTCGTGCCTGCTTGACTCTTTTGACTTGTCAAGTATTAATTGTCTATCCGGTACCTCTTGTTTGGTGTATATTTTCTGTTAAAATAAGTATAATAATTACTAACACGAGATTAAACTGACAGATGAGAGTTTTATCATCTTCTTCCTGGCTCGCCGGTTACTAGATGAGCACCCATTGTCTCCTTCACCACTATATGCAAAAAGTTTGAACAATACATGATTAAAAACATAACATTAACAACTTGTACTGGTCGCGTGCACTTGAGTCCACCAGACCAACAGATAGCTCAAACAAATTATTACAATGACAACGAAGCTAAAACAACAAAATATATAAAAATTCAGTTTAAGGGCCAAATCTTAAAGGAGCAGTACCATTTGATCACTATCCCAGGCTGTATGTAACAGAAATGTGAGGGTGGCATTGTACGTGTGTGTGGTCCTCTTTAAAAGACCTGTCCGTTTCCAATACAAAAGTTGTTTGTTAATGTTGCTCAATATCTTATTTTTAATGCTTTTGTTAATGGTCTTCGCAATTACAGGTATTATTACTCATGAGAAACATCTCTAATATTTTCTACAATCGTGGTAGCTTTTATTTATTAATTTTGGGTGGAGGTAGGTTTCATTTTAATAATGCTGTATATAAATACACATTAATTTGTGGGCAGTGGCGTCCAATACTCCAATAATACTATTTTAGTCATATATTTCAATGATCATAGATTTATATATTCCTTAAAATATCTCATATTTTAACATTTATATTTGTTGTTGTGATTCGCTGGCGTTCTCTTTTAAGGAAGCAACAATTATATCTAAGACTATTTGGAAGAACACACGGTAATTATAAATGTCCAGTTCATGATTAGTGTGTTTGGTTTCACATAATTAGTTTATGGTTTTTGTCGATGAGAGCGATTAATTAATGATATTAGGGCAAATTACACAAAACTATCTCTTTATGATTGGTGTACAAAGATAAAACTACACGGATAAAACATATTCAGCACATACATTCGAATAAAAAATATCACCTAACTCCAATTTATATTAGAATTACAATTTTATCCTCAAGTTAAAAATAAATGGAGACGATGACATCTAACATGTCGTAATCTTCTCCCTCAATTCCAACCCCTACTCAAAGCTCACCAGCGACTTCCACAATTGCCGACGAGTTCTCTCGCTCGGCAGCAGGCGCTGAGGCTCACGTCGATGTGAGCTCCATGGATTTGTACGGCGTGGAAGCGTCACTATTGGACTTCCGTTAATTCTCGACCAACTCTATTTGAGTTGGTCGAGACAACATCACTTTTTCCGACCTACTTCAAGTTGGTCAGGAAAACCTACTATATGCCGACCCACTTAATGTTCGTCGGGAAAATCTACCTTTTACCGACCGATCAAAATAGAGTTGGTCTGGAAAAGTATACTAATTACCGACCGCTTCCAGCGGTCGGCAAACGGTATTTTTTCTGACCAACTCTATTTTAATTGGTCGGAAAAAATGCTCGAGTTACCGTTCTGACCAACCAGAACAGTCACATTCCACTTTCCTAACGGTCATATTCGCTTTTTCGGACCAATATAGCCAATGTTGGTCGGGAAATAGGAGTTTTTTTGCTATAAGAAGGACTCTTATCTTCCAATTTGTGTAACAAAGTCATTCCTTAGAAATCCTCTTAAAATTCTCTCATTTATAGAAAAGTCTCTCGACAAACTTCATATTCACGAGATTTATTCAGAAGAAGAACTGGTGCTCCAATACCATAATTTTCGACGTTAGTTTTGTTAAAGACTTACAGGTTTTTATCATATTGTCTCGTTTCTTTTCAAGTGTTTAATTAAGTTATGTACTATTAATGTAGATATATTCATTTAAGTTGTGTTTTAATTTAGTTATTTAAGTTTTATACTATAATTACTATTAGTTAATTAGACATATTTATTTTTATAAGTTGTGTGTTAAATTGTATTTTAGTTATTTAAGTTTTATATTATTACTGTTTGTTAGACATATTTATTTATATATATGTTGTGCGTTAAATTGTGTTTTAGTTATTTAAATTTTATATTATTATTGTTAGCTAGATATATTTATATATGTTGAGCTTTAAATTGTGTTTTATATATGTTGTGTTTTAGATTGTGTTTTATATATGTTGTGTTTTAAATTGTGTTTTATATATGTTGCGCTTTAAATTGTGGATGAGGATTCGGACGAAACCAGGAGGAGGTTGCATTGTGGCCGCCTGCGTTGCCGTGGGGCACGCCTACATTCTTGCTAGCCATGTCATATAGCCCTATTTTTTTAGGTTCAATGCATGACAAAAAAAAGGCAAATCAAATGCACCACCACTTGCAATGGCAGCGCAAAGGATTTGGAGAGTGGAATAGAATGAAGAGTTTGCCGCTACCGACTTGACAGTACAGTGAGATTTACCTACATTTGAAGGATGGCAATAATACATCATATGTACGCAGCGGAATTAAATCATGCAATCCTAATCCGAACGTATGTATTTGATCTACGAAAAATTAAGGAAACGTACCGTACGTGTCAATTCGCAAATTGATTTAGTCTCGAAAACTCGAAACCTCTAGTGTCCTTTGATCTCAAACTTCTATACAGTCACTAAAATTAGAGGAGAAACATTAGTCTGGACTTGAGCCCAAATCCCATTTGGGCGGCCTACGTACACTATCAGTTTTTTCATTAGTAATGGCGCACATAGTGAGCATGCGCCGTTACAAAATTAGAACAATAATGGCGCACGAGGAAAGTGCGCCGTCAGTAATTTAGTAACGGCGCACTCTCACTAATTTTCCCGAGTATCTTATACATATTAAGAACGCCC
>JAYMTP010005670.1:0-13057 GCA_036897365.1 Geranium brycei | reverse complement strand
AATACCCTCACAATCAATAATTGAACCATTTCAATTTAATTATACTGCAATTGAACCGGTTCATTTGGTCTAACCTAGAACCAACTCGGTCCAGCCAAAAAGGGCCAAACCGGGTGATGGAGCCGGCGAAGCTCAAATCGGCGATGTCTACTCCGTCACTGCCGTCGACGGCAGCGACAGTCCCTCTGCCTCCGGCCATGATTACTGCTTCTTCGGGGACTTGCAACTAGGTTCACATCTCCATCGAGTTGTTCGTCTTTCCGTACCAGCTGCTCATTAGCTTCAGATAACATCCTCGTACCAACCAAACTTGTGACTTCTTCTTCTTTTTCAATGGTCGGTCAATTTTGAGCACACGTCGTGCGAGTACATTCTCCGGGGACCTATAACCAGCTGCTCGTTAGCTTCAGAAAGACGAACAACTCGGTGCCGGTGAGCTTCCCATTGAGTCCACCATAGAGAACGTCATCGGAAACAAGCTCACCAGCGCAACCATCGCCGTTGAGGTCCATCCACGGAGCTCTTATCGGTGCTTGGAGCTTTTCCGGCGAGGTGGACGCTTCTAAGACACACTCCATCACCCGGTTTGGCCTTTTTGGCTGGACCGAGTTGGGTTTAGATTAGACCAAATAAACCGGTTCAGTTACAATATAATTAAATTAAAATGGTTCAATTATTGATTGTGAGGGTATTTCGGTCATTTCATAAGTTTTTTTTAATAGAGTGAGACAAAAACATGTTTTGGTGACCTCAGAATCTAAATTTAAAAAGTGGTGATATACATGAGAATACAAACTTTTTTGGTAACTTATGTGGAATTAGTGGTGATATACATGAGAATACAAACTTTTTTAGTACCACTAATATACGTGAGAATACAATTCTTAAATTTTTTTAGTGACATACATGAAATTATCCCATAATAATAATTAATAAACTAATTCATAGGAAGGTCCTTCTATGCACACAAGTCAATAGCAACTCCAATCTCTTTCTATGCTCCCATCTTTATTTTCCTTGAGCATTTATTTACATCATTGACTTGTGGCTGGGGACCAATAAATCCCTCTAGAGGCAATTAAATACATCCATATGGAGAATTTTTTTTATCTTACCTTCAATTTCTATATATTAAAGATACTAAACTCTCCAATTTCTAAAATTAACACGATGATTTCCAAATTTTAGAGGACTAGCCGTAGTTATTGAAATTTTATATTTTGTCGCAATATTAATTTTTTTATTATTATATACTTACGGCTCATGTGGTCAAATTTTAAGTAGGGATGACCAAATTCTCAAAATCCAACAAAATAGTGATATAATATCTCAAATTTAACAAGATTCAACGGAATAGGGGATGAAAATTATTAAATCTATCACAAATTTATCTCGCAAGACAAAATATTTTGAATTTGAAATTTTTTTGAAAGCCACAATATCTACATGTCGCCCTGAACCCTCCCAATTTCCATTCCTAAAATTTGAGTCATAACAACTATTAAAACCTAATTAAAAATACATTTACCAATGTTTGTGCAAAATCAGTCAACTATTAGCTAATAATTAACTTGTAGGATTGAAGCACGGGATGCACTCCATTACAAATACCCTTTTAGATACAAATATAGGAATACATTACATCCGTAGGATGTAATGAATAGATGGTTGAGATTATACCACTGATGTGGACAATTAACAACATATAACTTCAACAAAAGGGCAATTCGGTCATGACAATGGATTTCGACAATCAATATTGTGCGATAAAAAAGGAAATAGGCGTTTTAAAAGTCCACGATTCAGTGAGAATTGGAATTCTCATTGACATTCTCTCTATTCCAAATTGGATCTACGTCTACCTCATAGCGTGGTTAAAGAAAAATGGTGGCTTCTCCAATTGATCTGCTGAACCCGATTGTGGACGACGCCGGTAAGTATGGTTCCATAATGGATCTTACGTATTTTGAAGCAACCCATGTGATACTGTGGTGAATCTGACATTCTATGTGAACGAAACCTTTGAAGATAGCGAAGAACACGACTGTGATGTTGGAGGAGACGACGATGGCGTTCCTGTCGGGCTATCAGAAGAAGATATTGAAGGTACAGAATATTTCAGTGTTCCATTACGATTGTAGTTGTTTCCATCTTTCCGTTGGCCATGACTGTGTGGCATGGTACCATTGCAAGGTTGTGTTATGTCAATATTTCATGATTGCATTGGGTGATCATGTTGTTACGTCAACAATTTTGAACAATTCCACTGTTCCATGAGAAATCAAAACCATTTCCATTGTTCCATCCACAATCAAACAGTGAATTTGTTTTGAATTTGAATATATTGTTTGGTCAGTGAATGCACAAACTAATACATTACTAACTGCCATATGTGGTTTATTGTGGAATGTTCACAGAATGCGTAGTGCCCATGATTGGTGGGTGGGAAAGAGATGATCTTGGTGGCTACTTACCCCGCTGCCCTGACAGGTTGAAACCAATTATGGGAATGAGGTTCGAGACAGTCGATGAAGGTATCCGACACTATAGAGAATATAGCAGGGCGTGTGGGTTTGTGGCCCGTCTAGGGACTCAAAGAAATATTCGTTATGGTATTTTTGCTTTGAAGTATGTCGTTTGCGCTAAGGAGGGGGACAAGTATGTGAGAGATTGAATGAAGTTGGTGTGACCTGCTTTGATCATGTAAACAGAACAGCCACAATGAAATAATGTGCTAGTGAAACGCTTTACGTAAGTTAATATTGGTAATGGAATATTGGAATGAAATGATGGAAAAATGGAAGTATCAACAGATGCATATAATGAAATAAAAATGTAATCATATTAAGCAATGGAACAATGAAATTTTGGTGTTATGTAGTAATGAAATTATGGAGCAATGGAGTAATGGACTCATGGCATGTAAGACTATGTTTGACATACCAGAATCAAGTACTCATGAAATTAAGTATTCATGGAATCATGTAAACAAAGAGGTAATGTGCTCATGGACTGATGGTACAATGACTAGATAAAATTCAAGGATGAAAATGCACAAGTAATGTCTAAATAATTCAGAGTCCGTAATCAATTAACAATTTACAGAATTAATGTCCGGTGGAATCATGAAAACCATAGAATTATGAAATGTTGGAAATGGAAATGGAACCATGGAACGCTGGACATCCAGATAATGCATAATGAAATATTGAAAGGAACCCAATAAACTATCACTGTGGTGTACGATTAGTTTCTAAACTATCAGCGTTGTTTAACCACTGATTTCTAAACTATTGACTGTAATGGATTCCAAAACGCTCAAGTTCATGATCCTCTACGATTTCTGCTTGCTGGGCGCCATTAACGATGATCGGAAACGTGAACACGCAGCAGGGTATATTGCGAGCAGTGTGGTTTGGTTGTGCTATCGTGTGGTTTGCTGAGATGTATATGATCACTAGGGTTTTACTCTATCAGGAAAAAGAGAAAATCTTCAGTCGATGCTCATCGAAAATCAAGCGAACGCGAATACTTGCCTTGAAACACATAATTACCATGTACTTTTTTTCACAACACGTCCTTACATTAATGTTTGGATTAATTGCAAATAAATATGTCTATAAGTTGCCCGCTTCAAAAAGATATCCAAAAAATAATTGTGAAAAATGATTATCCTTATGATCTATACGCTTACAAAATCTATAAACACAAAACAACGGTGGCAGGTGATGAATGACTAATATGAATCACCCACTTTGCAAATAATTACGCGAATCAATTGAACACTTTCACATACTTATGCTTATAAAATTTAATTCTAAATGTACTCATATATTTGCCCACATCGCCACATTCCCAACAAATTGATCCCAATTTCGTTGAAGGTCCTTCATTAAAGTTACTTATTTAATATTCATGTTTGATCTTATTATTCTCAAGTCGAAATCAACTCGAAAGCGATGAGGAAGGAATTGAGAGTGAGCTTGAGGATGTGTTGCCTTGAGAGGTCGAAATTAATGAAGGTGATTAGACTTGAGTTTGTATCAACCACGTGGACGAGGAAGATCATCTCAAAAGAGTGAATACGGAGAAATTGCTTTAATTCTTTTGATGAAAGTTCTTTGGGAAAAATAGTTACAATATTGGTTTTTTTGTTAGAACATCATAAAACATTGAAACTGCTGCCATAAGTCAGAGCAGCGCACATGAACGGTATCGTAACACAACATATGTGCATTGCCCTTATAATAACAGTGATCACATACAACCTGCCCTTATAGTGTCTGCATTTTAAAAAAAATGAGTTTTGCAATCAAGCCTTTTTAATAAGTTATGTCTCCAAATTGGAGATTGTATACAAAATCTAGGTCTTCTAGAAGATTTAGTCGGGTTTCCTAATTTGTTTTACCGATTCTTGTTCAAATTTTCTTTTTTAATTAAGGTTTAAACTTTCTATTTGTTTTTTAACTTGGAGTTCTTTCCCAATCCTGCTCTGACTTAGACGGCTTAGCTGAACACACGGGTCCGTGGGAAAAACGCATGGGACCATGCATTTTATTTTATTCTTGTAGAACACGATTTCCTCTTTTATTTAGATATGTGCCAGTTAGGTGACACCTCATAATGTATTTGTCTAATTGCACGGGATCGTGAGAATTTCACACAGCCCGTGTATTTTCTTCGTTTGTCGTATTTTAGATCAAATACCTATGTTATGCACAATAAAACTCAAGAAACCCGTGAAACATGAAAATGGATAAATATGAGCATCTCAATGCCAAATGGGGGTTGATAGAGTGGTAACTGAAAAATGTTCCACCAACTTGTTTGTACATAAAACTTGAGATATATTTTTTTTTAAATGTAATCAATTATTTAAAATTAACATTTTTATTCATATCCGCAATAAGATATCATCATACAAAAGTTCACAAGCTAAGTTTATCATCCCCCTACACATTCACCCTATTTTTTCCTATCCCAATATTATAATTTTCTTCACCTCCCTTTATTTTACTTTTCTTCTATACAACGCCTACATACATATAGTTTCCAACATCGGCCTCCATGACCAGAGGCTCGGATACTGCAAAATTTGGTACTATAATCAAGGGGCAATTTCGTAATTTCAACATCTATATTTTGGTAAGTAGCCAAAACCATTATTTTTTTTCCTCATTATTAATATTCTATCACAAGTCCTCCCAGCGGAGACCTGTGAGGCACTCCCTTCCTTCTTTTGCCGGTCCGATAGCTCACGGCGGTCTCCGGCGGCACCGCCTCCGACTTCACCTTGCTCTTGACAAAGCCATACTCACTGCCATTCTCTGCATCCGATCCTTCCGTGTCCGCAGCAACCACTTTCCTTTTCTGGTAGTTCTTGGATCCCCCAACAATCTGAAACACATCAAAAGATGTCACAAAATGTCATAATTAGCATGTACACCAATAATCAATCTCATCAAATTATGGGTTTGTTTGGTATACTTAAATAATTGCCAAATATGAAACAAAAGGTTGAAGAATCAAGAACCCATTTGCAAGTAGAATATAGAAAAGGATTGAAGAGCATACAGACCTTGCAGCCGAGAGAGCAGAAGCAGAAGGAGTCGAGGAGGGTCCGATCGCAGGCGAGGCAGGCGTTGGTGACGCCCTTGCCGGGCCTCGGCTGTGGCCTCTCGTTCAAGAACACAATCTTGGCACTGTTGATAACGTAGGTCTGTACTCCTGTGATGTCCAGGTATTTCTGAATCTCAGACACCCTTATCACATCATGGTACGATGATCTCCTTATCTTCTCACAACAACAACGACAAAACACAACCCATTAAAAACTGTAATGAAAGGTGATGCTTTTATCTTCTCAGAAGAAGAAAATGACCATAACCCATCAAAAATATCAGCAGAATGCTTGGTGGGCTATGAAAAAAATCACAAAAACAGTGATAAAAGATGTAAAAGGTGGGATTTTTATCTTCTCATAAGAAGAAAATCAGCAGATATATGGGTGAGCAGAGGCACATGCCATTGATGGAAGGTTTCATGTGGGTTTCGGGGGCATAAGCAATGTGGAGTGTTGGGCAACCAAATTGTAATCAATGGATTAATTACCTGAATGGCTCTGTGTTGCTTGTGTGATGAGAGGCAGAGAGAGCAGAGAGCACCATCAATACAGTCCAAGCAATACATATTGCACTCACTCTTGTGGGCGTCGGCATGGAGCTTGCATTGGGCAAAGAAATTGGTCTGCAACAGAGGACTCAGCCATGGAGGCCACTTGCTCTTCTCCTCTTCTTCACCTATCTCAGTCTGGTTTCAATTTCAATAAAAACAATTGGAAAAAAATACCCAAATGAGGATGATGATGATAAAAGAAGAAGAATGAATTGGGAGATGAAATCAATACCATGGATCTTGTTCTGGTTTTGGGTTTGATTCTTCTCAGAAGCGTGTGGGGTTGATCATCATCAGAACAGGTTTATGGAATTGAAAAAGATAGCTTTTTGATGAATAAATACTTTTTCTTATTTTCTGGGGAGAGAAAGAGGAGAAGAAAGCAACGGAGATGTTTGTACAGTAGTGGAAGTGGTGGGTGGAGGATGGTTTTTTCCATTTCTTTATTATTATCTTTTTATGCGATTATCTTGTGCTCCTCTCACAAGTCTTTAATATCATATTCATTTTATGAATGAATCAATTATTTAATAGGATGTAATCGATACAAATCAACTTTTATTTTACAAATTTGAGAATTTTTTCTGAATATTAGATGATATTTCGGAGGGACTTCCGTTTTTTACTAAATTAATTTTTATTTATCTAACGAAAAATAAACACTTTTTAAACTTAATTTCTAAATCTTTTAAGTATTTTGTTATCTTATTAATCTAACACCTTAACTTTTAAATAAAAATGATGACATGTTATTTGTACATGATGGACTCTTTTTTTTTAAATGACAAAATGTCTTAGAATATATTAAAAACAAAAGTAAAAATAAATGCATCTTTACTCTTGCTATGTGCCTATTAAGTAAGTACTCTCTTACCTTAACAAAAAATGTAAGTATTTTTACTTTCTATGTTTCGTTTAAGTAATTTATAACATGATTGACAATCGATGGTCTATCCTCTTCACAAATATCTTGGTCATGGCTAGAGTTGTAAACGAGCCGCTCACGCTCGATTCGTTAAATTTTCGTTGGGGGACTTGTTATAATCGAGCCGAATTTAAGCTTAAGGTTAGGCTCGTTTAATAAACGAGACGAGCTCAAGCCTAACAATTTAAGTTTCGATAGGTTCGCAAGCTAGCGCATTTAATATTTAATTTATTATATTTTATACATTTTAATAAATATTTATAATGAAATTAAATGAGCCGAATTGAGTCGAGCCGATCTCGAGCTTACTCGTTTAATATTTAATCAATTATATTTTTATTTAATATTAATTTAAACTTTTAATGAATATTTGTATTATAATTTAAGCGAATGGAGCTCGAGCTTCTTTAGAATCATTACATTCTTTCGAGACGAGCTCGAGCTTAGTAGCATAACCTTGCTCGAGCCCGAGCCGAACTCAAACCGAACACTTATTCCACTAGTTGAGCCCAATGAATTGAGCATTGATTTAGCTTGTTTGGACCCATATTCATTGTCACTTCAGGCTCCACCTCCATGTTAAAGTTTCCACTCAAACAATATCAAATCGATCAAATGCTTCAAGATATTCTCGATGTGTTGTTGTTGACTAACACCAAACAATGACAACTATTTGAAAGTTTGATAGAATACTAAGGAAAAAATTGTATTTTATCACAAAACTAATAGCGTTAAGCTAAGTGAGATAAAGAAATATTTAGGGTGATTTAAAAATTAAGATTTAGTTAAGTGAGTGTTGGTGTAAACAATGTTTAGTTAAAGGGGTCTACATGTCATTTTCTAGTTATTTAAATACAAGTTTCATTTCATTTATTTAAGTATACTTTTCATTTCACTTGTTTAGGTACATTCGTACGTGTGTCATTTTCATTTTCTTTTGTTTAAGTATATGTTTCATTTCATTATTTTTATAAGGGAAAACTTCACATACTTTTCTTGAATTTACATACTTTTCTTGAATTTTTCAAGTTTTTTACTTAAATTCCCTGAAACTTAAAGTCGGTTTTTAGAGCCCATGAACTTACCAGAAGCCTCAATTTACCCCAATCCGTTAACTTTTTTTGAAAATTACGTTAACTTTGTTCGAAAATGATGAAAATACCCTTGTATTTAAAAAATATTTTAAACTTTTAAAAACATATTTTTTTATAAAATAATAAAAAAAACTGATTTTAGTTTTTAAAAAATAGTAAATGGTTTTAAAATTGTTTTTCATTTTTGATATATATTTTATTAAAAACTTTTTTAAAAAAATACTATTAGAATCAGTTTATTATTATTTATTTATAAAAAATTATGTTTTTAATTTTTTAGAGACATGAGTATTTTTGTCATTTCTGAAAAATTAATATAATTTCCAAAAAGTTAACAGATTGTGGTAAAGATAGACTTTTGATAAGTTCAGGGGCTCTAAAAACGACTTTAAGTTTCAAGAGATTTAAGCAAAAAATTTGAAAAATTCGAGTGAGGTACGTGGAGTTTTGACGCGGGTAAAACCTCAAGAGGAGATCTTCACACCCTCCGCGCAAACGGTAAGTGTACCAATCAAATAATAAGGGCTTTCTTACAGCTCGAGTATCTATCCCACGGTGATTAGATGATCTAGTGTTACGGGAGTTTGGGTTATACAGTTTTGTTTCGGGTTTGAACACTTTAAATAAGTTGTCAACCTCCTCTTCTCGCAATATCCTTCCTAAGCATGCACTCTCACCAATATTTCAACTAAACAATCAATCAAACAAGCGATCAGAGAGTTTATGGATATGAGGGGATTGCAAATGTAGTATCTAGGTCATTATCCAAAGATGGATTATTAAAAATTTATAAAGTATTGCTCATCCAAACCCGCCCCAACACCTCTCCTCCTAATAGCAAATGAAAGGTGTGATCCCACTAAATCCAACCTAGTGTCGTCAATACTAGTCAAAACAAGCCGTTGCTACATGCCACTGCTGCATCACGTAGAAACTAGCCGTTGCTACAATTTTAAGGGGTTTCCTAGCAAGCCTGCCTGGAGTGTGGAACAAGATTCAGGTTGATGATTGATTTGGTTGTGTTGTTGGTGACCTCAAATTGTTTGAGGTCTAGTGCTATGAGTGTGTACATTTTGCGCAGGAAACTTTAGTTTTAGAGGAGCATTGATGTGTAGTCTCTTGCTTTTGTGAGCTTATTGCGTGTAGTTGGGTGAGTGGATTTAGTAATCTCCTCTACTTATGTTAGATCGGGATATTATGTTCTTATTATATACGAGGCATTTTCTCTCTCTATAAAGATGGCAGTGAGACAAATTCGGGCCAGATTCAATAATCCTCATCCCTACTCCATCAGACGGGTGATGTCATGTAGGGATGGAAAAATTCCCGAACCCAATGGGGACCTTGTATCCCCCGATCTGGTGGGATAGGGGGAATGGATTAATAAATCTGCTCAAAACATGTTATGTCGTTATCTTATAGAGAGAAAATATTCTCAACTCAACGGGAGTTTCAATATTTTCAACTTGACAGAGTATTCGAGAATTGTTGTCACATCCTTGCGCCTTTGTTTTGTCAACATTCCACATAAAAAATGTAAATTGAAAGATGTGATTGTGAATAAGACATTCGTTTAAATAGCAAGTTTGGGCACCTCCTCTACGCCATCATAACTCAGAGCAAAGTCTCAAGGTCAACCTGCAAGACACTTGCGTATACCCCAATTTGCAAGTAAGAGGAAAAATGCAAATAAAATATTAGATTAAATAATAAATATGACCTCATTGCTTTATTATAGAAACGGATTGTGTATTTTCTCAACTTTTCTTTGAGGCAAGTGACAGCCATTTCAGTCCACATGAAATTGAAATGCTTTCAATTTATAGCGACGACTAAACTCAAAGTAATGCATTTCATAATGGCATATCCTCGCTCATCGCCTCGAATGCACATCCAGCCTTGGTGAGAACTTCAGGCGCGGATCCTCGATTTTCCAGGACGTTCGAGAGGATCTGCCGTTGCCAGACTTGGATTTGTGATCGCTCGAGCCCTCCCCAATCCACCAACAGATTAATTGGTCCGCGCCTATTACAGCATCTTCAGTATAAATGGAAATGCACGTTATGCACTGCTCCAACTGTGAAGCCATTATTGAACTGTTATTTCAAAGTTTCACCAATTCTTCATGGAAATTCTCTTCAATCGTTTCAGTTGCGGCGTGAATGCTTTTTCGAAGTCAGTAAGCCTACCATCTCGAAAAGCATATTTACAAAATAAAAAACTAGCTTTCATCTTCATTTAGAACTCTGCTGGTGTATTTGTGCACTATTGACTCCTATACCAATCGCAGCATCTTCAATTCCTGTTCTGACTACGATGCAAATGTTTTTACCAGATTTGTTCATGATCAACCGATGAATCTGGCAAAAGAACTAGCTTCATCAAATCCCGATGCATCTGAGAATGTTGTCCTCGCTGAAAGTTTGGGAGACTGACAACCAGATTATCGTCGGCTTCATGGACAAGATCCCTCGGTTTAGCCAATGTTGTCTTTGGAAGATTATTCTCGCTTATGAGATTCCCCGTGTCAGCAAGAAATGACCTCTTCGTATCGAGGCACGTCTTCATCTCCTCCAACTGAGCTCCAAACTCAACAACAATGGTAGCTATAGGTTTTGGAGAACTTTCAAGGAGCGTTTTAGTAGTTGATGCTTTACCTCTGCAACAACATTTGAAGATATGCCAAACATAAGCAAATAAAATAAAAGGTCGTGAATTAAGAGGAACGGGATGATTGGAAAGGCATAATATTGATGATTGTGTTCATAAACCTTTATCCTAGTTTCATGTTGGTCATAGACTGTAGATATCACAAACTCACTCACATTCTGTAATAAGAAAGGAATATAAACACATAAACACCAGTAAATAACTTATAAGAAGCGCATACTCTCAAACGTTGGAGGAGGGACTTACAGATTCTGAAATAACCTTATTAAGTTGAAAAACAGTATTTGAATAAAGTTTAAAAAAAGAAGAAGCAGCTGGAGTAAAATAATGCTTAACAAACAATTATCATATTACACTAGCCTCACAGATGCGATTCGGAATTGGAGGAGCAGCAATTCTGCAACAGACACTTAGTAAACACAGGTTAATCTTAACAAAAAGAAACTTGACCATCCAAGTTATTTTCTTCTTTTCTAATCATAATTTAAGATACAGTTCGACCATGATATCCAATCCATCAAATCTTAAACCATGGTTAGTGTAAATAGCAGTCTAGTGCATGCTCAAACGACTGAATATGAAATAAACATTTCGTTGGTCGAATACTTGATGTGCACCAGCTGAAACAAATTCTAGATGAGTCTACACTCAACTAGTTCCGCCAAAATCCGGCAAAAGAAACACCCTCTTCTTCTATGATCGCATAATTCAAGCTATCACTTACTAAATACATGATTGCTCAACTGAAAACTTAACCAGAGATGGAAGAGAGAAATAATAAGTATAGTAATTTTTGTGAAATATAGTGAAAGTTTATTTATTTGAATGATCAGATTCGAGACAAGGTTCATAATCAATGAATATATTTATCAACCTAATATATAATTCCATATATATAAAACTTACCTCATAGCAAGAGATAGATTATATACGAGCACACTATAATGCCTGGGAAGCAATAAAATTTCATTTTTCCAAAAACAAAATATAAAATAATACTTTTTTCAATCTCATCAACGACAAAAGCCTGAGCAACATTAAAGACTATTAATCAGAGCCTGCAAAAGTAAATTATGCAGAAAACAGTGCAAGTTCTCAAGTTTGCATTATAGGCTTACAGTTTTGGACACAAAACATATCTACCAGCAAGAAGCAAACCAAAACACACCTCCAGACAGCAACATTATGGATCCTCAACCCTCCATTTTTTTTCTGATTGGCAAAGAACAATATATTAAAAAGAGGGAGCATTGCCCACAGCAAATAAAAAATGGTGATACCGTGAGAGCCTACCTCAATCTTCCATACCTCGTATAAAATCACATCTTTGATGCTAGATGCTGGCTTCGCTCGTGATTTCGTTTGGGTAGATATCTGCAGGAGGGTGAATCTTTGAATCTTTTCCTCTGATAACGTAATATGCTGTCGAGGAACCAGATGGCATGTCTGTTGAAGTGTAGGAGATGTCAGTGAAACATGTGTCCCTGTCGGGGAAGTTTCTGTTGTAGTCAGCAGCCGAGCCTGGTGTAAACCAAAAACCAATCTATTTGGACATGTGGCTCACTTAGGTCATTTATCTTGTTGGGCCAACAAAAATTAGTCAAAAGAGGCTCCAAAAGTGGAAAAATACACGAACACAGTTCAAATAAAACTGACCGGTTCAAAATCGAGCCAAACTGAATTCCACCAGTTTGGTTCTGGTTTTGATTTTCTCAGAACCGAACTGGCCGGTTCTGTTCGGTTTTGGACCGATTGTTTCAAAACCGAACAATGAGTACACCTAAGCCTGCATACATGAGAATGAACGTGATTGGCTTGGATCCTTCCCCAAAGTAGATATTGCTTGATAATTAAGTTTCCTCACCGTGTCAAGAAGAAAAACACTCTCCTGGTTCATTTTGTAATCTGCATTGTTCTTCCCGCTGACAATTTCCAGTAGAAGAACTCCATAACTGTATATATCGGCTTTGTCTGTCAGAGTTCCTCGCATTGCATACTCCACTGCAAGAAACAAACAATACTGTGTTGGTGACGATGACATATCTACACGTTTAATTTGAACTAGTCCAGTTCATAGGGATTGGTATTCTGTCACTTACCGAGTTCCTCCAACTATGGTGGTCATGTTCTGCTTTTCATTTTTATCGTAAAGCCTAGCCAGCCCAAAGTCAGATATCTTGGGCTTAAGGTTTCC
>JAYMTP010005669.1:0-13061 GCA_036897365.1 Geranium brycei | reverse complement strand
ACCCAGCACCCGACGGGTGTTGTCTACACGGGTCACGGGTCGGGTGGGTCCGCGGGTGGGTCGGGTCACGGGCGAAAAGTGTGCACCCCTAATTGCTAGTACCCAGTATTATATTAATGTAAGTAAGCAATTTAGATGTATATGATTTCGCGACCGGTCCCTAATGAACTATCAGATTTCTTGGTCATAGAGGACCAGAGACCGAGAGGAATGCTGGCAACGTGGGCGATGAGCAAATAAAAAAATGACATGAATTATAAATTTGAAACATAAAAGAGGGTTTAATGAAACGACCCGAGAATTTTTTTTTCTAAAATTCTACGAGACGTCCGGCATTTAGACTCGAGCTTTCGACGTTCGAACAAATCTAAATCAGCCTAAAACGAGAAGCGGGACGATAATGAAACTAAAGAACCGAGCTACTCCTGTAAAGAGTTTTATATTGAAGTGGACATATGTATTACAAGACTTGAAAATACAAGTGATGGATGATTATAAACATACAAAAACATTCCCTATTTATACTAATTTGATTTACCCACTTATATTAGAAAGAGTAAGAAGGATTCTATGAAATTGCAACACCTCATGCTTGTGTGCAGCAGGACATGGCATGGTTGCACCAAAATATAACACATCATACTTTGTTGTTTGATTTGTCGTGCTTTCTTTTCTTAACTTACAAGCAATTCTTCCATGTCTTGTATGATTTTGATGTTGAGTTTGTGGAGACTTTCCTATTTATCTAGGAAAGCCACAACTTTTCTAATTGGGTTAGGAGAGTGAATTAGGAAAGATTTTCTATTGTACAAGGTTTAGGATAAGTTTCCTAATGTGCAAAAGAATTATAAAATTTAGGGTATTTCCTATTTCCCCTTAGTCTTTCACTATAAATACATGTACTTGTAATCTCATAATTATTCATGAGTTGAGAGCAATAATAAGAGAGTGGTGTGGCCGTGGACGTAGGCAAATTGCCAAACCACGTAAATCCTTGTGTTCTTGTGTGGTTGTTCTTTATTTCTCTCGAATACTTTTGCTAGAGAATTGTTCCACGTTGTTATATATCCCAACACTTGATTGGTATACACGAAGTCACCACGTCAAGCTTGAAGCCATAGACGTCCATATTTTCTTCCAATTATTTGATTTGCATCATACCTCGAGCTTGTAAGTAATACTTCGTACTTGCATTCGAGTATATACCAACTCGTCGTGCTTCGATAAGTAATTCGGGAAAATCGCACACTATGTCGTGCTTGAGCAAAAGTCACCAAAATGGCATAAGTGGATACAAAAACGAGTTTGGACTTGTCGGGACGTTACAGAGAACACTGCTCACACCGTTAAAGCAAAGTACTATGAATCAATCATAAATTGCAATTTATCATTAGCAACCATACATACGTTCAAAAACAAAGCAGCCGAGAAAAATAATGCAAATATGAGCTCAAACCCTAAATGCACACACACACTATTCTTTAATTGATAACAATAACATCACTTGAGATAACAATTAGAACCCCACAATTTACTTACCAGTCAGTAATAGAAGATTGGATAGTCTCAGCATACAATGTAATGTAAATAGCCGGTCAATAAATACTTAATGCATATAGAAATAAGACAATAACATAGTATCAACTTATGCTTCATCATCACTCACTGTCACTGTCACTAATATAGTACCTATCCAACTCGCACATACAATTAACTTCCTCGGTAATCCGCCCTTCCAAGTCTTGTGATATGAACGGGAACTCAGGCTTGTGGTATTCCTTTTTCCAGTAACTTTCCCTGGCAATGAGCTCACCCTCTGTGTCAAAGGCCGCCACTCCTATTCCCCCACACATTTTAATATCTTAAGGCTACAATCTTCTGCAAATCTAGTATCATAATTATGCTGCACCAGCCACGACATGCCTTTGACGCTCTCAGTAAATAGAGCTTCAGTGCGATCAGTTGATAGGTAAACCACCTCAAACTCATTTTCATCTTCGCGATACTTGGATTTCAGCATGGATAAAAATTCACTAGACTTGTATTGTGGGATGTTAGAGGGGAAAACAACAATCACCCTCTTTCCAGACAGTTGGGAAGCATCGCCGCCGGCAGGCCGCCTGAGCAAACATTTACCTGGAGGAAAGAGTAAGTGCAATTTCAACTCTTTCTTCTGTCTTGTATACTCTTTCTTGACAAGAGATTGTCTTATGAAAGGGTAGCCTTCAATACCATAACGGTGAATAATTTCAACACCAGAAAATTCAAAAAGAACTTGATCAGCCTGGCGTTCATCAACGATAACAAGGCAATCACCTTGCCAATAATCCTCCATATCAATGCAATTAAAAATCCGCTGTAATTTCCTGCAGCTTGGTTCCTTGAAAGGCAGTGTCAACCAACTTATATTTTCACGACACTGTTGTACCGACATATCTGGAGCCCATTCATACACTGTATTAAAGAATTCGTAGTGGCAGTTGATCTGCACAATCTCAAAATCATGACCACGCCTTTTCGCCTCTTCGTAAGCCTTCTTGATATTTTCTATGCGAGGTGGCCATCGTACGTTTTCACAGAAATACAGGTTGATTACCCTGTCTTTCAGAGAGGAGACGGGTACCTACAACATTATTACATTATCATAGATACATACAAATAGTTTGTTGATGAAATGCATTCAATGAATAAGGTTAGGAGGATTTGGGTGCACCTTGAGAGCAGACTATCATGACCAGGGGATACCAAGAGTTGATCCCAATTGGTAATAAGTCCCTTCCTGGTTTTAGGTAAGCCATCAAATTCTTCCATTAAGCCATATATTGTCTTGAAGGACAAAGGCCAAAGTTCGGCTCCACCAAAGAGTTTGAAAAGATGAGGACATACGGCTCACGCGGGCTGGATCAATGATCACCCAACATAGAAGAGTGACCCAACCCAGGTTAGGGTCATCAACCGAGAAGGTCTCAACAACACGATCCCCGCAAGCTTCAATGACAGAGAAAGGGACAGCAGGCCAAGGCATTTTAGAAAACAAGTGATCGAAGACGGCCTCTTGAGATGCAAAGAGTGGATTTTTCATCGGACGAGCGTCCTGCCTTTTGGTTATATGATCAATGTAAACAGGCACAAACACAAACTCGATATCGCCTCATGGCACAAGCTCATTGTAAGCCTGTAAGACATCCAGATGATCACCTGACTTTATATAGTACTCATAAATTGGGACAATCAATAGAACAATGATCTTGCCCTTTAGATCACCAACCCTAACCTGTCCATAGATAGGTATATACAAGTTGGGCCAAGTGGTAAGGAGCTCACTTAACACATGTGAGGTCCTGAGTTCGAATCTTGGTACATGCTAGTAAATCTAATAGTTTTGGATTTTTTCAATTTTTTCCGAAAAAAAAAAAAAAAAAAAAAAACATATATACAAATTGATTGATTGAGAGTTTAGTAATAACAACCCTATAATATAATAAACTGATAATATAATAGACAAAATTACTTGCCACTTGACCGTTGTTTGTAATAAGGAAGTCCCTATTCGGAGTGATGAGGAGGTCGGGGACATCAACAGTGTACCCAATGTCACCAACACCGTGTCTCACGATTTTCTTAGATGTAACCATTCGCTTAACGTCGCAGTTAGTCTAGATTTTTGTGATGCGATATATATATACAAACCTCTAATGGGTCGGAGCCCAAACCCCTCCAGCCCATTATCCGTCAATTCAGTATTAATTACCTAGACAACAATGCAATGCTCTTTTTGGGTTTTGGGGGAAATTATTTCTTGATTCAACTATCCTTAAAGTTAAAGATACTTTCATGTATATATGTTTATGAATGAGGATCGATATTTGGGATATAATCAACGGTTTTTTAACTTTTTCACGGGTTTTTAACGGGTCGCGCACCCGTTGAGAATGAACTGATCGGGTACGAGTTTGGCGAAATCCGCCCAAACCCGACATGTTCCCGTTTCTAAACACCATGTCATCAAAGAAATACCATAGTCATAGTCAAATGAAAACCAAATTTGGTGGTGAGTGGCGAGACCTTGAGAACCCCTTCAAATCCCTTAGGTTTGCAACCCTAGGGAGAAGGAAAAGCCCCCCAAAACACCTTAATGAACAGTGCCTCGGGTGGGGGGTTGGAGAGAACTAAACCTGGACTTGAAATGAGGGTTGAGGCCTTTAAAATGCATGAAAAGTAGGTGACACGGGTCGTGTCATAGCCCATGACACAAAAAAATCTCTTGAGCGATGACTCTCTGTTAGGGCTTGTAGCGACAAAACCCTAGGTGTCACGGGCATTGTGAAGGCCTGACATACCCCGTGACACTGACTTAGCCAAATTTTCATACTTTTCTGCTAGCTAGCTCTAGCCACTGCCAAAGTGTCATGGGTACTGTCACTCCTTGACCCTGCCCATAACGTTTGGACAAATTCTCCAATTTTACCATAACTCTCCATTTTGACCCGAAAATAGCCTAACACCTACTCAAAACACCTCGGAGCACAAAAAGGGTACAAAAGCTACAAAACTACTAAAAACCGAGGGCAAAAAAGAAGAAAATGAGGGTCAAGGACGATGATAAGAGTTTCTTTCAGACCCTTATCACTTGGCAATCCTTACTAGGAAGATCATGTCGTGTTGGCCTTAATAGACAGTCTTATCAAAAACTACACCAAGAAAGATACTGAGTCGGCAGGGCGACCCACACCGTGGATGCAATTATGTTCGGAAACAACGAGTTTGTTGCCAAAGGCACAATTCATAACAAGGATTAGAGAAGGTCGCATAGCGACGTTCTTCCATCATTCAGCGTCAGACTCTCACAGCAAGAGGAAGAAGAGAATGTAGCAGCTGCATTGCGGAAACTACAAGAACGAGAGAATGTTGTTGTCACTCCCGCTGTAAATGTTGTGAAAGCATTTGGTTGTGTAGCAGAGGATGAAGAACTTTCACTAGAGGACGTGACATGCATTGGCAGAGACACATGTGGCAATGCATATGGTGATAAGGCTACAGGTGTGGAAGATGTGTCAAGTGACCTCGGAAAGAGGGCATGTACTGGATCAGGCGTGCTTATTTCGCTATGTCGCAGTCGAACATAGTTTAAGGATCGACCAAAAGGAACCCGAATCTATGATGTTTGATTGAGTCACTGGACAGAGTTGCACGAAAGCTGACAAAGGGGAGTTTAGTGTTCAAATTAATTATTGCTTTTTATTACTTATTTCATATTCTTGTGTAAGTATAGTTCGAAATACGTTGATTAAGATGTTCATTGTTATGTTGAAGCGGACAATGTGAAATAGATAAAGCTGATATAGTAATTCAACTTTTAGTGAGTTAGAAAATCTTTTGTTTTCGTTTATTATGAAGTTGTTTGAATCACAATTTCATGATACAGATTATCATTCCAATGATGAAGAGTGAGCATTATTGGGTACTATATTTTGATGTCAGGAATCGTGATATACAAATAATCAATGACCGTAGCTCATAGCATTCTGACGAAATTCTATACCAGAATACACCTTCGAAAATTCTACGTTTATGCATAAGCCACTTCCATTTGAATTATCATTTTTCTATATATACCAAGGTCTTGAAGAAAAAAAAACTAGTAGTCAAGCAGATAGGGACGCTGCAAGGTCTTGAAGAAAAAAAACTAGACGCTAGTCAGGCAGATAGGGACGCTGTGGATTAATCGAGAACTAATTGGGAATTAACTGAACTTAACTTAATTTTTTTGAATTTTTATTAAAGAAGTTACTATACATACACGATTAAAATATGAATTATAACATATAAAATAATTGTTATGAATATTTGAAATATAAAAATAAATTTTAATATCTATTACATTCAAAACCATAAAAGTACTATGATATAAATTATTTTAATTTTTAACATTTTATATTGTTATTTGCTAAAAAAATCAATTTTGAAAAAAAAATAGCTTAAATCAGCCGAGGTCCGTCTAGACCCGCCTAGATTAGGTAAAATCTGAGGTGTTATATACATATTGATCAAAATCGATCATACCTACAATAAGCAGCAAGACAGTTGCAAAACCAATGAACCCATATAGAAATAGAATGATAAAGAAGGCAATCTCTGCAATAAAATAATCAATATTAGATTAACTAAGGAATAATTCTAACCACAATAAGAACCAAACACATCATTATTCCATTTCCAAAGATTCTTTTCCATTTTCTCCATGCAGATTCTTAGAGTTCCCAAAAACCAAAAACAATCCCATTTTTGGTTGGTTGGATTGTTCCAAAAGGAATCTACAGAGAAGTGGCAATTTGCAGTTTGGTACAAGGAACTTGATGACACATTTAAGATTCTCAGCCAACTGGAACTGGGTGTGCTCAAAATTGTCTCATGCAGCAAGTGACTATAATATGTCTCCTATCCACCCATTTATTAGCAACTTCTTTTTAAAGATATTCTCCTATAAAGAACCAATTAATAACTTTAGAGATCACCAACTTATGAAAATGACACATGTAATCATTTATGGAACCAACTCACCTAAAGAATTATTTCCTACCAGAATTAGGGTGTAATGAATGAATGATATGAAGCTCTAAAGTGTTCATCTCCCTCATTAGCTAGTTGCTAAGTTCAAACAAAACGGAGAAAAGACCATGATCAAGGAAATAGCGATTTCAACTACTAAATAAACCTTTACTTAGCCTTGTCAATATCAACCTACACGACATACAAATTTGGGAAGTTATAGCTCTAAAACCACAATATTAGGATAAAATACGAGCGCAGCACTACATGCCTCAACAATGAAACTGTGAAGCACTTCAAATTCAAACAGAAAGTGAATTGTTTGTAGAGAACATAATAGAGCACACAAGTATAAAGCATCCTTACGTCATTCATTGACATCAATGCTCCATTGTTACATCAGCAATAATTCCAGAAGAACATATTATTCTGCAGTCAAATTGAAACAAACTTCCCACAGATTACCAAATGATCATCTATTCATCACATAACATAATATGGAAAAAGACATTAATGAAACAGAAAAATGGAAAACAACTCTTCCATCATCATCATCATCATCATCATCACAGAACATAAGAGTTCAATAAACAAGTAATTTTTTTATCAATAATCAAAATTGACAGACATAGAAAATCCAATTGAGTACAGAGAGAGTTGAGAAGGTGAAAATGAAACTTCCAATAAATTATAGGATTCTAAATTGAAAAGCACAAATAATAATTCAGAATATTTACATGAAATGTAGATCTTAAAAATATGGGAGTAAACACTGGATGCAGAGGTTTATCGACCGATTCATGTTCTGTTGATTCGACGACAAATCCCAGGAAGAGATCGATGAACCGCTGCGTCCAATGACTACAAATCACAACAAAACAGATAATAATACTCTGATCTGCACAACAAAGTTTTGATCCAGAAAAACAGGAATCTAAAAACCCAGAAAACTTAAATCAGAGACAGATAAAATAAAATAAATATCTGGGTTGGGTTAGTGAGTGAAGATAGAGGCGAGAGTGTGGGTGAGAGCGAGAAACAGATCAGAGCGAGGAGTGAGAGTGACCTTTCCCTCTCGCTCTGTGTTGGGGGTGAAGGGCACGGAGCCACCTTTTAAAAGCACCTTCGTAATTTTGGAGATTACGTCACACCTTAATATGTAAAACATTTTATTTGGTTGGTCCAAAAAGAATAGACACTGTAACCGTTTCAGCTTCATATTATAAGTGGAGAGTTTTGGATTTTAAACCTTGTTATGAACTGGATGGGAAGAGATTAAATGATAAATTTAGGATATGATGTAATTAAATAAAAAACCTCAAGCTCCTATCTATTTTTTTATTTTGACAAACAAGCTACTTTTATTTATTTTGATTGATTACGGTTGAGCTTTTTCTTCCTTCTTTTGGGATATATTAATGACGCTAACAAATATACATTACATGAGGTTTTAAAAAACAAAAATTAAGTGGCATAAAGAGCCTTTTGTAAGAGATTAATCGGACATGTGGAGATTTTTAGAACATCATATTTGATAGAGGAAACACGGAGGGCAAAAAAAAATCATCAAGATAAATGGGGGGAACACAGAGCCCGTCTCGTACCCGTTTGTGACCGTATGATATGATTCACTAAGGTGGTAGATCCAACGACAATGAGAAAGAAAGCTAACTTATTAGTTGGTTTATGAGATGAACTGAAGGAGATACAATTGAATATTTATTCTAGAAGAATGTGACCTGAGTTCAAATGACAGCTAGAAATAGAGAGCAAAAACTAGTGCCTAACCATTTAACACAAGACTGCAATGACCACTGCCACATTTCACTTCTCAAATCAATACACCTCAACTTGTCATTGCCAGTTTGATACTCTTGCTGTATATCATGTCTGACCTGAAAATTTTGCAATCAACTTGTCGACATGGAAGATAATATCGTCGATGCAAGGGCGGATAGATAGTTGAGGCTGGAGCATCCATGTCACAAACTGATGAAGAGCGTCCGGGTATGGAGGGTTAGGCCCAGCAGGCCATTTTACCTGCGCATTTACAATAGCCAGTTGTAGGCTTCCTCCAGATTCTCCAAGTGCATACTCAAAGGGAGAGACTCCATACCTATAAACATCAGCCATGGAGATATTGTTTAATTTCTTTTTATCAGGGGATCAGAAATTGTTTAATTATACTGCTGACCACAGACCAAACAAAAAAAAGCGAGAAGAAAGCTTAGTCTAGCTTTGTTTCTAACAAAAAAATGACCACAATGCATTTTGTAGACGATTAGAAAGCAGTCACATCCATTTTTTATTCTGTACTGTTTGTGCAGCCATATGCCTGGTTTTCGCGTTTCAGAAGAGACAACTTAGATATCCACTTGATAAAGCATTTCTTTTATGTTAACGGAAGAAAGCCTAACTGTCAATAACCAAACAGATAGAAATCATGCAGCTATGGTTTGTCCAAATCACATACTTTCAACACCTTCTACTTCTGCTGCAAAGGCTCCCAACACATACTTGTTTATATTACGTGCAAATGAGACAAGAAGAAAAGATGTGCACATACATGCACACTAAACTAACTGAGATGTGAATCATGTACTTACTGAATGATGAAAAGGAACAACATAACAGCTACTCAAGGTCAATAAATAATGAGCTAATAATAAAAGTAGTGCTCACATAATTGCGTATAATGTGCATCCTAAGGACCAGATATCAGTTCTCTCATCAAGATCTGCTTGACTTGGACAATCCCACAATTCAGGAGCTCGGAAAGGTGCAGAACAATGCTCAGATGCCCATTCCTGTATACACAATGAAACTAACCATGGGCATACTACCTCTAAATATGCAATGAGTAAACACGCTATGAAATTGTAAATCCGAAAAAACAATAAATTAATATATCTATATGCATGCATACTAGTAGTACCTCTTGGAAAAAAACAAAATGGAAAATGGATGGTTAATGATCTGTTACGATATCAATGCACTATATTGTCTGACTATATATGTTATGCAGTACCCATGGTTAATTGCAACTAAACTTGTCATTTCTTAAAACTTCCACCCAATGTTATTATCCCAGAAAAGTCCTCAACAATGAGAATATATCTTTTCAATAATGTTTTCTAGTCTTTTGAGCTGTCCGTATATAGATGTGTGAGTATATGGGTACTCATTGAAAATCTTTACTCCATATAACCCAGTATGATTCTAAGAAAACCTTCTTTTTTTCGCAATATTATTGACTCATACCCACTTGCAGGCTTGTGTTATGACCTATACTAAATCCTTGTGCGTGGAATACATTTATAGGCCATATACATTATCAGTATTTTTTGTGAATGTATGGGTTTGGGTTAAGGTGGACCTTCCATATACTTATTGGCAAGATCAAGAGTTGATATTCTGCCTATGGTAACCAGTACACTTCTAGTTAAGCACATAAGATGACTGACATCAGAAACCTTTTTCCCAGTACCTCTCTCATAACATCAGATGTATTTCAGTGTAATAATATGATAAGGATTTTTGCTGTCTATACCAAAATAGTTCTCAGGAGATATGAAGAATATTAGAAATTTTGACAATTTCTGCAGACATAGCCATAGCCATAGCCTTTAGTTCTGAACATTAGTCAGTTAGACATGAAGAAGCAAGTGCATCCATGACACTTAGTACAACAGAACTAAATCAAGAGCACTGAGAAGTTTGCTCAAGAAGTATAAAATAAGAAAAGAACAGTCAGAACGCAAAAATATGATAGAAAAAAGCTAAAAGAGCAGTGATCACCTGTAGCTGAAGGGCTTCAGAACGAGAGCGAATCTGTCTCTTAGCAGGCCGAGCACTTCCAAAATCCATCAATATGGCAAGAGGTGGTTGCCCTTTTCTACTTGTTACCAAAATATTACCTGGTTTAACATCATTGTGTGCATATGGAGGCTCAAAACTATGCATATGCTTCAGTCCAGAACATAGCTGTGACATAGTTACATCTTAGTGGCAAAGCTTTTAATGCAATATATGATAAATTGTATAAACAATAGCAGCAATACATAAATAATAAATAAAATTAGTAAAAGAGGGTAGAGGTATGGATTGGAAACGTGGTAATTAGTAAATCGTCGATCTAGTGCTGGAATACAAAGCATTCAATGTCAAATTTTAAATAGCACATCAACCTTAAGCAGAATAGTCAAATGTTTCTTCAAACTCAAAGTTAACAAAAGTTCCAATTGAAAATTTAACCTTAACAACTGAGATACAATTCTATTTTCTGTTTGTCTGGTTCTGAGATTCTGTTTTGGCCCTGGTTTCCTTTTATTTTCTGTTGTATATCTCTTTGGAGAGGTTGGTTTCTCCTTGGAACCTTCCACTCTTTTTTAAATTACGATCTAACGACGAAAAAGAAAAATGACGAAAAATTGAAGACAGTTACAAATGGCAGATAGTTTGACCTCATAAATACTATACACTACAGTGAAAGTCCTCTCGAGTGTTACAGAATAAAAATTATGATTCTTAGTTACCTGCAAAAACATTTTAAGAACATCATTGGTAGAATAGAACTCCTTCGAAGTTTGCATAACTTTAGCATTATCTAGTAAAGTTCCATCCATATGAACTGGAAATAATAAATATGCTTCATGGTTCCAAGTCCCCTCTCGATTTGCCTATCAACAGATAAAGTACACCATTTCGATGAGTTAGAAGTTACAACATAACTGTAAAGAAATGTGAAAGATATTGCACTAAATGAAAGCTGCTCTTCTGCATGCTCACTTCAAGATGTTCATAATATAAATTAACATATGCATGAGTGAGGTTTCTACATGTAGAGAGGTATCATATTTGGTTTTTCAAAGAACAATAGGCACAGAAACTAATAATGTAAGATTCGATCCCCAAAGACAACAATATAGGAGAGCGCATGATTTGAGGTTCTTACAAGTTGTGACTAGGCACTAATATTTGTGAAGGAGAGAATGTAAGGAGAAAATCAAATCGATACCTTGACCTCAATGATAGCATGATCAAGTAGAGGAAGTAGATTGGGATGATTGAAAAGAGACGAGACACGGATCTCCTCCCTGACCAATTCCAGCTGCTCACTGTTCTGGATGAGAATTTTCTTCATTGCATACGTTCCATCCTCTGCAAAATCATAACAACAAAAAGAACCAGTTGAGTACCAATACTAGTCTACTAGCACAACATCACAGTATAGTCCCTACAATTCTCACTGCATGAATGTTATCCAAAACCACCAATCTAAACCTTTCAATACCAATCAGAAAAATCACCATCACCATACGCAGAGAATCACCAAGACAAAAATAGTGGAAATCAGCACAACAAATACAATAAGATTCAGAAGAACACAGTGCTCCTCAGTACCAGAATCCAGAAATCAGCATAATTCGAATCAATTTACCCGATTTCGTGCATGCTAAAGCAGTTTAAGAAATCGAAAAAAGGAACTTCAAATTGATGAAAGCTTTCAATAACAGGATCAGAAACAGGACGCGAGACGAAATTGAAAGGGGATCAAGGAGAAGGAATGAACCGGAGAGGTGAGAGGAGCCCTGGAACTTGGAGGCGAGACCTCCGGCGGAGACGAGAGCACCGCCGGCGTCGGGGAGGAGCTCCTTGACGAGGTAGACGTAGGCGAAGCCCCCTTCGCCGAGCTGCCTGACGACCTTGAACCTGTTCTCGTTGATCCACACCTCTCCGCCGCCGTCGTTGTTCACCGCGTCGTACAGTGCGTTCAGCCCCGAAAACGAGCACCCCATTGTCGATCACAATCAAAGGATCTTCACATTCTCATCCCACTAATCGTAAACAATAGATCTCGGCATTAATTTTCTTGTCAAATGAGTTAAGGAAATGAGAAATTTAGTGTATCTGTTTGTTCACTAATGTACTGGCTACCGGCTGGGTGGGTCACCCTCACCCATCTCACTTCTCAGGCCTATCGAATGTCAGTTGAGCACGTGGTTTCGTTGGCGTCCAAATTTTAAAAAACCATTTCTTTGTTCGGAAGATTATATGGAATTTTGAGAGTTCAAATTGTAATTAAAATAGAGTTACTGAAAATTAGGAGAAATTGTATACTCACTCGAAAAGAGATCATGTAATAACCATGTGTTAAAGGATAAAATAAGAACCTTTTACATTTGTAGGATGGATGTGATCAATAGTTGCTATAGTTAAACCAAATTATAATGAAATTAAATAGATTAATTAGGAAAAAGGTATAATCCAGGTTATGAAACTCGGCCCAATCCTTGCGGCGGCTCTCTCCTAGGGTTTGCGGTATGTACCTACGCTTTGCGTTAGGTTTGTCTCGTCTAGTTTTGACGAGGTACGCGGCGGTCACGGGCGCCTGCGATTGAGTAACTACGATAGGTATTGGAATCGCAGAGACTATACGGGTGCGGGGCCTGTGATTTGGAGGGACGGTGACTTTGCGATGGTAAAGTTAGGGGGATATTATTTCAATATCA
>JAYMTP010005668.1:0-13062 GCA_036897365.1 Geranium brycei | reverse complement strand
TGATCCGGCGAAGATCATTGGTGGGTATGTATGCTCCCAGCTTAATTTGCTGAGATTTTTTGTTTTGTTTTGATATTGGGTTTTTTGAGTTTTCATGTATGGGAGGTTCTCTGTCTGTGTGATGTGAAGAGTTATTATTGCATGTTGAAATTGGAAATTGGGTATAGATCTGCCCCTTGTGTTTTTTTTAACTTCTTATGTTTTTTATGCATATTTATGGATAATGGTTAAAGGGTATGTGTATTCTTATCATTTGTGCCCGTGGGAAGAGAGGTTTATTGAAAAAAATAAAATAGAAAAGAGAATTGATTTTTCTTGCACTGTAAGGGGAAAAGTTTGGGAATAGCATGGGGGGTTTCAATTTGTTTTTGTTTGTGGATTTCTGTTTTCACCATTTGCTACATTATTTTGGAGATTGGAGGTGAATTTACTGATTGACTTCCTGATTCTTTCATGAAGGTTGGAAGGGATTGTGATAATCTGTTGAGTGGCTGGAATTCTAGAGGCTATATGGGTGAATCTGCGGATTATTAAGCTGTGGTTGCGTAAGGGTTGTTAGATGATTCGGTGATCGTTTACGGTTCAAAAAATATAATACAGGTTGAATTGGACGATTAGTTCGGGTTGGAAAGTATTTTTGGGGGTTTTACCAATCAGTTCTGACGGATTCCTCAAGTGAAAATAGGGGGTCTGGCTGTTTGGCTGGTCTGGAGTGCCTACTAAATATCATCAGGGCCCTGAGAATGGGGTCCTGCTTGACTATAGAAAGCAGGAGCCCTCACCCTGGTTCCCCGACATCTCCTGGTCTGGGGATCGGGAAGAGGAAGAGCCCGAAGAAGAGGTTGGGGTCTCGGAGTTCCTCGTTTGACTTCAGGAGGGAAGACTCACTGCACAGGATTTCCGGGCGGATGTTCCTCAATGGGTCTAGTGATGTTGCATCCATCTTTACCCAACAGGGCAGGAAAGGGACTAACCAGGATGCCATGCTTGTTTGGGAGGTTAGCTCTTTCTTACTTTTATACGCTAAAGCTTGCTTCTATTTTTCCTTAAAGTGATCCAACTGTTGGAGGTTTAATGGATATAAATTAATTGTTAGAGGATAAATTTTATGTTCGGTAAGTGTATATTCTTGTCTTGCATTCAATGCCTAGCCTATAATTGGTGGCTTTGGATAACTGATTTATTGATCATACATGGATATAAGCACTTTCTATTTGGCATCTTATGATCTTATTTCGTCTTTTCTTTATTGGATCTTGACAAATTCAGCTAGAGGAATATCTACTTTCTGGTTCAAGGAAGAAAGAAAACTTTAATTTCCTTTTTCCTTTTCTTTCACGGCAGACATCAAACAGATCCTTTTTATTTGTATTTCACTATAGCTATTCAAGTCTATGTTCATGGAGCAAAAGGCTTGGCTTGCTTTATTGCTGTATGATTCAAAGTTTTTCATTTTTCAGTAAAGAAGTTACTTCACCATTTCTTATATATATGCGTGAAGTTACTCATATGCATCTTTTTTATGAATACTTCCCCTTGGACTTGAACCCTGGCCACCAGGCCAAAAGTTCAACTTGGCCTAGTGACCTTCATATGGATCTTAATTTATCTGTTATTCCATCCTTCAAAAGTTGGGTATAAATTATTGATTGGTTGTTATTTATATTGCTTATTTTGCATTGTGTGCTTTGCATGATGTATGCATCTTCTAAAGGAATCAGTTCTCTTGGATCTATAAATGTAATTAATCTTTAGAGGTTAATATGCAGGCAGCATATAAATGTCATGAAGCTTAATCCAGTAGGCACATTATAGATTCTCGGGCTTGCATTAGTAAGCGCATATAGCTCATTATTTAGGACTAGGAGAATAAATTTCATGCCATTATATTGCTAGATCTTTCCAATTGAAATGGTTTTTATTTTTTGGTTGGCCATGGTCATCAACTTGTTTTTCGCCCAAGGAACCTCTCTGGTTGTTGTTATCATGTTGCAAAATGAGTTTCTTGTATAAAATTATCTCTAGTATGATCTGGATTGCAATTTAATTAGTATTAACTTTGTTTTGTACCCGGTATCATTGCTTCCATGTACTTGTAAGCTATATTCTTCACTTGACTCTCTTATGTTGTGGGTGTCAGAATTTTGCATCAAGAACAGATACAGTATTCTGTGGCGTATTTGATGGCCATGGTCCCTACGGCCACATGGTTGCGAAGAGAGTGAGGGATTCTCTTCCCCTCAAACTGAGTGCACACTGGGAAGTGAGCTTAAACAGCGAGGATGTTCTTAGTCCTAATACTGCGGGGAGCATGAATGCAGAAGATACCCCCTTCATATCTGCTGATGAAGAATCAAGGGTCTCTCTTGATCTAGAGGGAACAGAAAAGAATGTGGAGATATTTCAAACTCTGAGAGAGTCATTTTTGAAGGCTTTTAAAGTGATGGATAGGGAGCTCAGAATGCACACAAGTATTGACTGCTTCTGCAGTGGAAGTACAGCCGTCACTTTCGTAAAGCAGGTATCTACCAACTTGTAGAATCGTAAAGTGCTTCCAATTATGAATCTGGGCATACTTCTCTTAATTTTCAAATGTCTTCAATGTTTGTATAGGGAAATGATCTTATCCTTGGAAATGTTGGGGACTCAAGAGCTGTATTGGGTACCAAAGATAAAGATGGTTCTCTTATCGCAGTCCAACTGACTGTGGACCTCAAACCAAATCTTCCAGGTTTCTCTCCCGCTTTCCCCATTTATCTTATATGCATTAGGTTTCTTGTTAATATGTAAGTTAAAAATGGTTGTTTCAATTCGCTACCTTCTAAATTTATATTACCTGGAACCCTTCACGTGCAATTGAACTGACAAGTGGTTCTTGTACATGAATGACTGATGCACCCTTGTAATTCTTGTACATCAGTATTATGTTCCAATTATGTTATTTGATGTTTTTCGCGGTCAATCCTTGGTATCTATGATTAAGATTGCATCTTATTCTGAGTATGTTGAGGACTGTGGTTGGGTTTGTAGTAATGTTCTGGGTGATGATACTATGCTGTGCATACATGTGATATTGTTACTAATGAAACCTGATATGACTGTAATGCTTAGGGTTTTAAAGCGAACAAGGGATGAACTTTGTGATTCTAATTGCTGGTAGGTAAGGTTTTAAACTCCGTAAATTTTCATGAAGTGTATCAGCCAAAAGTAAAATTCATCTGCAGAGCAGTTTTTGTGCACTTCTTTTAGAGTATTTATCGCGTTCGCGGGTCTTGTCATTAGGATAGGTGAGAGAATTGGGTAGCCAAAAACAACACGGGAATAAGTAGGAAGAAAAGACAGTTTTTTATCAGCAAACAGAGGGTAATTTATTAACTAGGTGAAGAGATTTTTTGGAGAGGAAACCCCAGCACCAGCACAATTACAAAACACAGCCAAAAAGTGTCTTCCTCTGTCCTAGAATTAGTATCTTGCTTTCTTAAAATGGGTGTCTGAAAAAAGTGTTCACTTTCAATTTTAGCTTGTTAACCAAGGTACATGAGAGCATATGTGGTAAAGGGAGACAAGTCGAGCACTAATATTTAAATGCTTAATTTTTGCGTACAGTAGTGGGCACTTATTTAGGGATGGATGTTGGTTGTAGCATATTGAGTGTGTTCCTTGAGGATAAGGTTTGTTTGTATTGAGGTGCGTTGATGTCTAATCTTTGGGAAATGAATACAAAAATAATGTTGTGAACAAGTTTCAGTCTGATTGGTTCCTCACACCAGACATTTCTTTTTTCTTTCCACAGCGGAAGCAGAGAGGATACGGAAATGTAGAGGGCGTGTTTTTGCCCTTCAGGATGAACCAGAGGTTTCCCGAGTTTGGCTACCAAACAATGATGCTCCCGGCCTTGCCATGGCACGCGCTTTTGGAGACTTTTGCCTCAAGGATTACGGGCTGATCTCTGTGCCAGAAGTAACCTACCGACGCCTAACTGAGAAGGATCAATTCATCATCTTGGCTACAGACGGGGTAAGGAAATTTGACCAAATGCATTCAGCCCGAGAGCGGATTTAGGTATGTATGTATGCATGTATAAATTTGACGTGTTTGCAGATATGGGATGTGCTCACGAACAAAGAAGTGGTAGACATCATAGCTTCAGCCCCTGCACGCCCCTCTGCTGCTCGATATTTGGTAGAGTCAGCAGTGCGAGCATGGAGATATAAATACCCGACATCAAAAGTTGACGACTGTGCTGTTGTTTGCCTTTACCTTGACTCCAACTCAAACAGTCTGTCTACAGCTTCTAAGACCAAGCTCTTAGAGGACCTTCCTTTATTGAACCATGTCAGAACCGGCAAAGAGAAAGAAGCCCTCAACCTCCTCAGCCCTGTAGCAACCACCGCAAGGAATAGCAAACAAGTTGTTCCGGGAGAAAGTAAAGAAGAAACCTCAGAGTCTGATGATAACAAGGACACAGATTGGTCTGCGCTCGAGGGAGTGTCCCGCGTGAACACTCTTGTGCATCTGCCCAGGTTTATGCCCACCAAAGAGGACCTGAATTCGCCTCGGAAATGAAAGGAACCAAGGTACTGCCCTAGTCCTTATTTTATGCTCAACAGATGTGTTACAGATGGGATAGGAGAGGAGAGAGGTTGAGCATTGGGAATTTTGTAGTATCAAACTCTCCCATCTTTTCATATTTTTTGATGTTCTGTCATTTCATTTATGCGATATCCAAGTGTGATTTGTTCATAAGTAATTATTATGTTGATAATAATTTTGTGAAAATGAAATGTTAATGAAAGCCCTATCTAGTCTTTCTTTCCTCTTTCACTCTGGATTGATTTGTTGTCTATTTTTTTTAGTTACTGTTAGTGTTCTGAAGGACCTTGTCTTGTACTCATCAAATAATATCCATGTTCTTATAAATATCCTGATTTAGTAATGAATTAAATTAAATGAAATAATAATAATACATGTAAGGGAATAATGATAAAAGTAACATATGCTAAAAATGAAATCTTAGAAAGTAGTTTCATATTTTAGGCTAACCATTACTCTCCCATTTAGCAAAACCTTCCCCTGATCTCTTCGCAGTCAATCTCTGACTGCCGCTATGGATAGAACTCGTCGACGAATCTTGTAATCGAGCTCGAGCTAACCTTGCAATCACCGTGTGCTTATTTTTCATGCTTACAAAAAGTTTACTGACTATGTAATAGGAATTTGAGTAAATGTTGGGAAGAAAATATCATGAAAGCAATTAATATGTACGACTTCGTACGAACTGAAATGAAACAAAACATCATGAAATGAAATGATTTATGCATTGCTCAATGATATTCCATAAATATAAAGTGAAACATGTGCGCACAAAATGAAACTTGTAATTAAGTTAATGAAATGTGTAATTAAATAAACGAAAACTGAGTTCGTAAGAATGAAACTTAGTAGATTCAGATGAACTCCAACTAATGTTGTGACGGTTTCTAACCAACTTTCAGTGATGAAAATAACAACGACAGTGCTTGACCCTCATCATCGAATTTAATATCCACGAACACTAATTTGTGTAGTACCGAATTAAATTTACTCACATAATTAGTAACATTAGTGTCTTCCATTATCTTCGTATTAATCAATTGACAATTCAAAAATGCCTTGTGTACTGTGGACGACTTTCCGTACATATTTTATAACGCCTTAATGAGTCTATAGGTAGTCTTCTCCTTCATGACGTTGTAGGCAACATTCTTCGCCAACGTCAATCTCGGTGCACCAAGAGCCCGTCTATCCAGATCACTATAAGTAATTAAGAGAAATGAACTCACAATAATATCACATAGAACAATGATTGAAGTTTGGTGTAATGTAAAGGGGAAGTGATGCAGAAAATAGCATAAAGCAAGTCCAATGTTTAGTTTCTATATCCATTTCCGTTGATTAAATATGTTATCTGTGAGAGTGACAATCATGTAACAAAACATACATTTACATTACCACAGGGCAGAGGCAATAAACTAGTCTAACACCTTCAATTCCCATGCATATTCTGTAGTGTATATTTGTTATTTCTAACGTAAGAAAAACATGGTTTACACTCCTGTCTCGTGCAACTCATCCGCATCTTGTTACAGCGCAGCTACTACTAGTCTTTGTGCTTACCAATTTAGCATACAAAATCGAATAACATTATAATCAATACAAACAGCAACAGTGAAGTTATTGTCGTTCCACAGTTCTGACCGGCAGCTGAATAAATATTTTGAGAATTTATGGTCTGCACATCTCCGTTTTCATCCTTCACTCTGGTCGAGCTCGAGCCTAATAATGAACAACACGAGATAGCAGAAATCAAATACTTTGTACAAAGAAACTGAACTGAGATTATTTCAAATTACGCGTATTTGCAAGTTCTGTAACAAACACAAATGAGATTGTAAAATCTTCAGAACATAACATAATGGCAAATTAACCATATATTCTTTTGCAGAATCTCAAATGCATATATGAGATTTGTAATTTAACCAAAGTAAATTTGGTTCCTTGAGCAAGGTCTAGTTGAAGCCTTGTGCGGATGGTATTGCCGATTATAGCAAATATAAGCATTTGCCAAAAACCAGGCTAATATGATAAAAAAGAGGGTAAGAATGATATATATAACTAGAAAAACTTACAATTGTAATTGGTCCATCCAATAGCTTGATTTTCCAGATCATACACAACAAACTTGTTTGAAAGCACCATGTCTGCATTTCGAAACAGTTTGCTGAATTAGAAAATATAAGCCACTCTTAACTCAAGCTCGAACAGATAGGTGGAGGTCCCGAGATGTTTATTCACATGAGAATCAAACAAGGATACACAATGCCTTACACATTGAACATATAACTATCCAATTAAACTGAAGATAGCAC
This sequence comes from Geranium brycei, assembly GCA_036897365.1. Classification (NCBI taxonomy): domain Eukaryota; kingdom Viridiplantae; phylum Streptophyta; class Magnoliopsida; order Geraniales; family Geraniaceae; genus Geranium; species Geranium brycei. Next base: position 6,154 of record JAYMTP010005668.1, on the reverse strand, counting down.
AAAGATTCAGACGATACCTCCCAAAAGAATCATGGAATTTCCGTTCTCAGATTTTATCCCACTGGGTTGCCAACAAGTACACAACATATTTTCCTGTTCAAATACCAGACATTTTCTTTAATTAAATGCCAATAAACTTCAGAGAAAATATAGTAATGATCATTAGGATTTTGGTAATAATGCATCATATAGAATAAAAAGAGGATTTCCTTTTCTTATCAAATACCATAAAAATGTTATCTCACATTTGATAACTAGATATTACCATCTATCTTGTTTGCTAAGACATGGATCCAAAGTAGGCTGTGACATTGAAGAACATACTAATTTTTAGGGACCTCAAATACTTGACAGTTTGTTTCCATTCGAGTTGTGTGTATGCTAGCTAAATTTGTAAGCACGGTTCTCCAGCAGTAACTTTCAACTAATTTTTACAAAAAGTGCATGCTAGAATAAGGATGCAAGTAACAAATCAATGCATAACAAAGTTACTAGTAATGTTGGCAAATTAGATCAAAGATGGTAGATGCAGGAGAGAGACAAAGATAGTAGCAGGTCACAAAGAAGCTCAAAACATGAGAATTTTCAGCGTTTTTGTTCCTTACACGTAATGGGAAAAGATAAGCAGAAGGCTGTACAGTCAGAGTAAGTGAATTCTCAAAAATAAACTCGACAGTCGGAAAAATATTGAGAATACTGCAAAATACAAGAAATAAAAAAGTTGAGTTAAAATGTTCATTCATCAAAACAATGCATTCAAGCTAGTATTTTAACCGAAACAAACAGCTGAAGTAACTGCTGTACATAATCAAAGGCATGGCTATCACATAACTAATAATCACATATGGATTTGGCTGCTTTAGCAGGTCTAGACTATTTTACCTTGTAAACTGAAACAGTACCTAAAATATGTGTTAACAAATCCTGCTTCCAACACACTGAACAATTAACACCCTCTCTGCACAGCGACAATGCCACCATCTACGCATTATCCGCAACAATTGCATTCTCGATAAATTTAACAAATTTATTAGTAGCATCAGTAATATATCCATTTCCTTTTTATTACGCATGCATACAGAAAAATGAAGTTTTTAGATTTATAGACAAGATATATAAGCATGCATTCATAATCTAGTCATAAATGCAATAAACTTGCAATATCGACCCATAAATTAGATCACGGTATTATAACCAGATATTCTTTGATAAAAAGTTTGTAAGCCTCACCCTATATGGACATGAAAGACAAAAGACAGGAAATCTGTTCATAAAACTCAATGACGTCTTTAGATTATCTAAGGATTGATAGAAAAGTTCATCTTCAAATAGCAATGACACACTTTCAGTTCCTCATAAACTAAGTGCAGATGGATGAATAGCTGTAAATATTGTGTTACCTTGCACTGTCTCCATCAACGTTAAAGCAAAGAAATGAATCTTCAGATGAAGAAGAATACTTCACAGCACCCGCACCACTCAAAATCTGAGAAGTCATTTTGTAAGAGACCGTAAAATAAAAACAATTCAATTCACAGAGAATCTTAAAATGAACGGAATTAAGTGCAACATATTTTTTAAGTAAATAAAAGAAAGTGATTATTTCCAAGCAGAATGATATATCCTGATAATTAAATGTTCACTGCAGCAATGGCAACAAAAAGATCCCACTTCTGAAACATAATAATATTTTAACAAAGAAATAACTGTACGCAATAATTTGAGGACACAATAATACCTTATCAATCAGTGCTTCATGTATATCATCTGGAAGATAGGCCAAGGTTGTACCACTATCAATTACCGCTTCTCTGTCATTCCCAGAATCAGATGTTTCTTCGGTAATTTTGAGAACTGCACCGCCGACCTTAATGCCCTTTAGAACTACACTGTAATGTTTCCTACAATCATTGATAAACTATAATTATGGCAAAATTGAACTTTGAAGCAATTTAGGAGGATATAATATAGCTGTGAAAAATATAATAGGTTGCAATTAGATAAACATTAAGAATAAATGTATTTGAATTCGAGTGTAAGCCAATATAACACCCATCTCCATTTTCCTAAGCCTAAACTTTGAAGGAAACCGAGACAAAATGAGAGGACTGAACAGAATCAAACCGAGGCTTGAACCACAAGGTTAGTGCAGTTCCACTAACCATGGTTTCAACAGGAGGCCATTTAGCTAGACTCAAAAGGTTATTGTCTCAGTGGTTCGTACATAAGTAACCCAAATTCAAAGGGTATCTTGCCTTTTTAGTGTTGATTTATGATGGTATATCATAAATTACACACTTAAATGTTGTTCAGCTGAAGGCGTTCACGCACAGGTTATATAGTTGGCTGGTTTTGTGTATGATTCCTGTTAGAGACAACCAAGTCAATCCTTCCCTTTTAGTCTTTAGTTTAGATTTTTTAGTTATCCTTATATATACTTCTTGTTTAGGTTGGTTAACACCACTTTCATATATGGGTAATGAATTTAACTAGCATACTTGGATTCATATTGATTTACGACGTACTTAGAACAAACTTATTATTCATTTATATATCTATTATTTCATTTAGACTTCATGAAAGTTTTGCCACCAAAACATGAAGCGTAATCTCTTTCAACTAATCAAACCCACTTCAAGTTTGCAAGAATGCTGAAATAATTAAACAAATATTATTAACAATCCCAATGGTATGCAGTCATTAGAAGTTTAAAATGTCTAATGGATTATGGCATTCACTAGTCTTAACGATTAAACAGTGAAACAAAAGGCAGAAACTTGAGACAATGTTACGTACCGATTTGGTATAATAGGAATTGTGCTTATTTCAGGCTCCACCACCTCTCCAATGGTAAATATACCTCCTCCTCTGTTAGTATCTAAACAGTGTGCAAACATCTTTTTTGCCTTCCCAGCAGCAGCTAACTGTGAAATCATTGATGTATTTGCATGCCCAAGACCAAGTATTCCATCAAGTGCATCATCAGCTAAACTTAGCCCCCCTGTTTGCTTAGCTCCACACCTATGCATAAGAATAGCTTGCAACAATATATTATTCTAAATAGGCATAAAATTCGTAAGCCAAGATTACATATATTTGCAGTATGTGTTCAGCTTATCAGATATATCATTTTTTAAAAATCCAAGATGAAAAATAAAATTCTAGTATGACATGCAACATATCAAATGTACCTAGCACTCAAGCCATCCATTAAAAGCATATTAGGTGGTAGAGAGTCCACTTAAAAATCCAAGATTAAATAAAATTCTAGTATGCCATTCGGTTTATCAAATGCACCTAGCACATTTCTAGATTGTGAACAACCATTCATTAATAGGCACATTTGCAGGCATGTTTTGATCACGGTTAGCATAGCTACAGCTTCGAAACCTAAAATAGCACTTAAAAAGAAGCCCTAAATGTAATTGTAAACCTATTCACGGTGCAAAGATGTATGTCAACCTAAACGAGTACCCCAGCATTGCGAGCACGCCAACTTTCTTTTTACCATGAGTAAACAGAATCCATTTCTCCATGATTCTTTAATGAAAGATCATATTCCTGATGACTATCCCCAAATTCTAGGATTTGCATAATCACATGAACAATAAGAGGATCAACATCATCCTGTGATATTAAGAAAGGCAAAGATTACACTGAAATAAGGTGCATGTATCCCTTGAAATATGAATACTAAGTAACTCACCCAAAGATTACAGGTACAGTGATTGATGAAGTTTGGCTGTTTCCGGACACTTGGTCAAGGCGAATATCATCCTTGACAAAGTATCCAGACGTTTTGCTTCCATCTCCATACTGAATACTATACGGACAGGAGAAACCAGATTGGCAATCACGAACTTGACTGTTGGGAGTGGAAGTGCAAAATTCGTCATCACAAGTAAGCATTTTTGCTGAATTTGAGCTCTTGGGATCATACATTGTCAGATCAAGCTGCAGTAAAAGTCATCATACAACAATGAAATTGTAGCAGACTTGCATACAGCTATAATGAGACATAACTAAAGATGTGAAGATAGAGAAACATACACCGAGGCCGCTGTGGGTGGGGCAGTTCTGGCACTTTGCACAGTTGACCCACAGAAGGTCACTCCCGGTATCGATTTGGACGTAGAAGTCCTTTTTCCCCAACCCAATTTGAGTGAAGTAGAGCCTAAACCAAGGGGCAGTGTCAAAAGCATACACTTAGTGTGCAGAGCTTTATGTAAATGTACAACTCTTATTCTCCTTGGCCTTAAAAGCAAAACAAACTATAAATTTTCTTCTTGGTTGTTTATGCTTTCTTGTTTCAAATATACCAACATAATTGGACCAGTTATAGGATGGATGATTAAATTCAAGGGAAAATGGCAAAAACATGCCCTATCCCATCACACTTTTTGCAAGATGATGTTATGTACTTTGTTAACGGTAAATAAGTGTGGTGAACTTTGATTTTTTTTTGTACAAAATGGGGGTAAATGATGAAATTACCCTTAGCATTAAAAAAAATTTAAATTAAAAAAATTGAGTAAAATATTTTTGAACTAAAATTTGTATAATAAAAAATTGTAATTTAATTTTTTAGTTAAATAATTTTTAAAAAATATATAATTCTTAATATTACGTGCAATTTCGTCATTTTATCATTAATAAAGTACGCGGCATGACCGTAACAAGTAAAAAGAGCTAATGCTCATTTTCCAGTGGATTGCAGGGGATTTGCTTCTCCTGCTGTTCTAGGAGGAAGGTATGTTTCCTTTCCTCGAGCGCAAAAATTGCATAACTATTCCTACTATATTGAGATGGAAAGCAAGCGGATGCTCCCATATTAACCCCAACATTTGTTTTCGTTTGAGCTTTTCTCACCATGTTACAGAGAGTATAAGGCATGTTTTGCCTAGATTCAATGTTCACAATCACATTTAACACATTAAAACTAAAACCACCGAGCTTGGTTGAGCTGGGGTTGGGAAAGTGAGATCGAAATGGAAATCTGACCCGGTTTTAGAGGGAAAGCCATTGCCGCCCAAGGGGAGATCTACGACGGAGAGGTGGCGGCGGGCGTCGTGGGCCTTGAGATCCCGGAGCGAGTGGTGGCTTCCCTTGAACTTGTTCTCCACATTCAACACCAGATTGCCCGAAGCCATGGATACAAGGGCCAATTGCAGCAAGAGGAGGATCCTCGGATCCATATCTCCGGGACAATCCTCCGATCAGATCAGATCGGGAAGATTAATTATTATTATTAATGGGGGAGAAGAGGCCTCGTGGCATTGCCTACAGAGGCAAGGCCACGAGAGAGACGGTGGAGACGAAACAAACACAGACACAGACAGAGACTGAACAGGAACAGGAACGGGAAGAGAGATCGATCCAGAGATGAGGGATTTAAAAGAGAATTCAATGGAAACGGTCATGTTTAGACCCTCTTTTTCTGGAGGAAAATGTGGGCTCCGATTCAATTCTATGTCTCTCTAAAGGCCACTTGTTGTTGTTCTTCTTCTTCTTCGTCGTCAAAGCTCCATCCACCATTTTTTTTGTGACATTTCTCCTTTATTTATTTCTTGCTACATTTTGCATGCAGCTCATTAAATGAATCACGACGTGAAAATGATACAATTGTAGGGTTGTGGCATGCCCATCACGTCACACATGAAAAATAATATTGTCACATATGAAAATTGAAAAATAATGTTGTCCATATATACACATACATAGAGGCGTGTGTGGGAACTACACTTTAGCGTGTGAATCACATCTTTGATTAGTCGTTTGAAATCCTTAGCGTGTCTATAACTTTCAATTAATATGACTTAATTTCTGTTAGTTTTTTATTAGTCCCTAGAAGATCTTTTCCATCTGATCGGCACATACTGTTTTCTACAGCACTGATGCGAACTAAATGTGACTGCGCGTTTGTGAGACTGAACGGTTGGAGTTGAGCGCGCTAATGGAACGATATTGCACATTATTTGTGAAATTTTTAATTCTGTTTAAATGAAATGTCGCAGACACTGTCGGAACAGTTTCCTTGACAAACAGCAATTATGGAAATAAAAACAGATCAGTGCTGGAAGTAAATAACACGGGAAGTTGATAACCCAGTTCGGTGCTAACCTCACCTACATCTGGGGGCACTTTGCCAGTGGAA
>JAYMTP010005667.1:0-13064 GCA_036897365.1 Geranium brycei | reverse complement strand
AAATCAGTTCTCACGTTCTCACAAAATGATTTAGTTCTCACCTGATTTGTCCCCTATATATATAGGGATGCCTTCTACTACAAACTATGGGGTTTTTACAAACCGTACAAACTAATCACCAACCAATCACAGGAGTTGTTTTATGGAAATTTGCGCGCACGCTTTCCCAGTGCGTGACACGTGTTCATGCGTGTCCGTGAAAGCTGGCACGCAGTGACTTTTGGAGTCGCAAAAAGTTCCACCTGAACTTTTGCGCTAAGTGGAACTTTTGCGCTGGAGGTGAAACTTTTATGGACATGCATGGACACGTGTCGCGCGCTGGGAAAGCGTGCGCGCAAGTTTCCATAAAGCAACGCTTGTGATTGGTTTGTACGGTTTGTAAAAACCCTAAAGTTTGTATGTGATTTAAACTCTATATATATATACAAGGATGCACTCCAATACAAACCAACCAAACCAATCTCGAGAGTTGGATCGGTGCGAATCTGCGCTCGCGTTGTCCCAGCGGGCGACACGTGGAGAGAGAGTTGACCTATGTTATTTTTTCGGGTCCCAAACATTCCACCATTTTGCAGAAACATTCCATCGGTTTGGACATGGTTTTTTCATTTATATATATACATATAGAGCCGTATTCAGCTACAAATGTTATCTTAGGTACAAATACAGGAATAACTTTCAGCTACTAAATGAAAAAATAAATTGTGTAGATATGTGCTGACTCATCTAATGGCATTGGTTGTAATTATTCATAACTTGCATTTTATGTTTCATTTAACACTAATGACAAGGGTAAATTAGTATTTTTTTACCATTTCCTTTTAATTATCTCATTGAATTTGTATTTAACACCAATAATCACTTCCACATTTATGAAATCTTTCTATCCACGATTATGAAAGATTTTTAGTTGTTGACCAATAAAAATTTATGTTTCAATACTTTGTGAATGATTTCATAGTTTCATAAGTTAATTTGCCACATTTCATGGTTCCATGAACCAGATTCCATAGTTTCATAGGTTAATTCATCACGTTTCATGGTGTCATTAACTAGATTCCATGATTTCATGGTGTAATTAATCAAATCTCATGGTTTCTTTAAGCTCATTTCATGATTTCATTAATCGAACTTCATGGTTTCAAGCTTTTAGTATTCGATTTCATTGTATCATTTAACAACACACATTAATTCAGTACTGACATTCCATTCGGTTTCATTGTACCATTTGTACATAATGGAGTGAAGTGAATGTATTTATGAATGAATAAAGTCATGGAAATGAAATCATGGGGAATGGAATACTGGAATCTGGGGAATGGAACAATGAAATTTGGGTGGTTAAAAGCATGGAATATTAAACATCTTATTGAATCTATAATGGGACAATGAAACCATGTAATTCTTGAGTCATATAGTATGGTGAATGGCCGGAATGGAATAATGGAAAACTAAAGACATGGAATCAGTGATACATGGAATAAGTGTCTGGACAATTGAATTATGGATGAAATGAAATCATGGAATTATGAACAAAATGAAAGCATAAAATATTACATCCCAAAAACAATTTGATCGAAGAACTGTCAAATAAAATCCTCAATTATGTGATGGATCTCAACAAACTCATTTAGCAAAAACAACGAAAGATCATGGAGATGCGGTGAATATTAAGAGAAACTGACAAAAATAAATACTAGAACTAGGGTTGTCCATTTGAACCGGAAAACCGACTCACCCGACACCCGACCCGAATAACCCGGGACCCGACGAAACCGAGTGACAAATTGGGCGACTCAAGGATCACCCGACAACCCGAGACCACCAATATACACACACAAAAATATCAATTTATAAATACACACATAAGCCCAACAAAGTCCAGCCCATCACAAACTCAAACCAAACTAGCAACATGTCAACCCAATTGCTTCTCTCATCTATCTAATGGCCCATTAGTGAACAAGTAGGCATATAAACAACACAACATATTGATATGTAGTCGATGCGGGACTCTATGGGTAGGAAGGAGAGCTCGCGCAAGAGGAAGAGAAAGAGACGCGCAGAAGAAGTGTTGCGAGTGACGCGTGGCATGATTTTCTGTCTTGCATTTGAAGTCCCACATCAGTTATGAGTGGTATTTTCACTCTCCCATCTCCCTATATATTGTGTTGTTGTTTTCTTGGTTTCTCAACTCTAGCAAAGCCTTTGCTTGTAAGGACAAAATCAATTAGCTGGACTCACAAGAGTTCGGTTAAGGTTTATTTATTTTAATTTTCCTTGTTAAATATTATATATTAAGGAATTGTCTCAAGTTAAAAATTTGTTACGGGCTCATTTGTTGTGCTCATTGAGTTTGTTGGGTTTTACCCGACTCACCCGACAACACCCGAACCCGAGACCCGACACACCACTTGGGCAAGGTATTGGGTTAGGTTTATTGGACCCGACAGAGACCGAGTTGAGTCCAAAACCGGTCGGGTCTACCCAACTCGACCCGATGAACAGCCCTAACTAGAACCATTTCTTCACGGTGTCGGAGGTTGGGGCGGCGCGAAATTGATTCGAATCTGGGCGGTTGCAAAACGTCGAGTCGAATCAGATCTTAACGAGTCGATGGATCGTGTCGTAGGGATGAGCGGTGAGTCCGATGATGCGAGGATATGAGCGGCGAGTTTGACTCAGGGCCAACACCGAATTGGTCGGCGACAACGACGGGGCACGGAGACGCGGGGGCACTTAATCGATGTTGTGGGAGCGTCGATGAAAGGAAACGAAACATGTTTTTTGCAAAATGGGAGCGTTATAGATAGTAATGGTGTAGAGTTTCTCATGTCATTTTTACCCTTATACCCTTGTAGGTATTAATTGATTTATTTCTCTATAAATTAAGGAATTAATGTGAACCATAGATTTAATATTATCCAATGGATAGTATTTATTCTTATATTTATATCTATAGAGACATTTTTCAAATAATGTATCCTTGTATATGTATATATATGTAATAACCTATTAGGTCTTGGGTGTAATATGTTTATCTTGGGCGTAATATGTGTACTCTAATGACGTGGGACTTACACTCATATATGAAATTCTTAAGGAGAGTGACAAAGAGGAGAGAGAAAATCAATTGAAAGGGTGAGAATATTATAGTCATTTTAACCTAATAGTGTTAATAATATGTATGGTATTGGATGAGTTAGCTGTTTCACTATCCTCACTAATAAATACACTATTTTAATAAAATCAATTGTGCCAAATATATGAAACAAAAAATGGAGAAGGGAGAATAGAGAGGAAACAGCAACGATTTATCACATTAATTCTTGTGAGGAAACAGTTTACAATCAATGGGAATGGGATTATTAATATACAGTGACTAATAATAGTATACATGATAATTAAGAGGTTGAGGTACAATCCCATAACCTTACTACGGCGCCGTTTAGCATCCCGAAATCCTGACACCTGTACCACTCCATTTCCCCTTTTCTCAACCTCTCCCAACTCCACGCCGCCGCCGCCGCCGTCGTCGTTGCGCTCTCATGTTCCATTCCCACTTCCATGACGTCATCCTCCGGGTAACAGTACGTCATAGCGAACTTACTGAACTTGCCTCTCGTCACAGCAACGTTATCTGATTCGCTCGCCATGGGAATATCGGAAGCCATAGCCATAGGTTTGTGTTCCAATAATTCCATAAAGGGCTGGGGAGGAGGAATATTGGATTTAATGCTAGTGATCTTCCAGAAGCTGAGAGCGGCGGTGAGAAGGGCCACCACCGCCCACAGGTTGTAGCTGACGTCATTTAGCGGAGACTCCAACGGCAACACAATATTATCCATTAGACGCTACGCTGCAATTGGAGGGTGAGTGTGGTGGCTTGAATTTATATATAAAAGGGAAGAGAGAGAGAGAGCGAATGTGAGGCGTTGGATGGAGAAGGTAGGAATCCAGATGGGAGATGCCCAGAAAGATGCTGACGGCTCCTCTAGTGCTAATGGTACATCCTATATTATATCCATCGCCACTCACGTGTAAGCTCACACATCACGTCACTGCATGCTCACGTTGCCACACACTCACACTCGCGTCTTGATATGTGCGCCAAGTGTGATAGTGAGTCAGAGTGCGTCAAGTAGACAGGAGATCCAACTGGGCTCAACCGGTTTTAACTCACGCGGATCTACAAATTCTTTTAAGGAAGGCAAATGTTCTACTAGAAATTAATTTCATTTAATTAATTAAATTTATTTTAATTTAATAATTTTTAGTTGAGTATGAATTTAACCTTATTTAAATTAAAGAAAAATAAAAAATTTAAGTGAGAAATGAAAATAATGAATAAGAATAATGACAGGTGGTTATACCCGACTATGTTACTTTTCAAAATCAGTTTTAAACTTTTATTTCGGATACCCAAAGATTAAATAAGCAACACTAAACTCAAAATCTGTTAAATATAACTGAACTTGTTTGTTAAAAAGTCTAAAATGCCCTCAATTGTTCTGATTTGAAATAAAACTGGTCTGACCGGTTTAAATTAAAAAAAAATTTACTTTTATTCAATAAATATAAAATGTCTCAAATACCCCTCACTATTCATCAAATTCTCAAATAAATACCATCACAACATCTTCTCCCCAATTTCATCAAATTAAATCCAGAATTTACAAACTTTTGATTTCATATCAAATTGTGGATTAACTAAAATGGGTTTTGTTCCCTTTTTGTTGCATTTGCTATTTGCTTAATCAGTTAATTAAGTATTTTTTATCCATATATTTGCTTAATCAAACCACACCACACACCAAATCAGTTAGACATCAAACGCCCAAACACTCGGCGCTCGTTTTCCTCTCGCTGAAGAAATATCCGCTGTCCGTTCACGCGCCGACTCCCTCCGCCGCAGCTCAGGTTCCATTCGCCGCGATTGAAATTAAATCCACCATCAAATTCATCGACGCTTCTTGCTTCTTTGATCTCCGCCGAGGATTGGGGCTTTTGGTCGACTCTGTCGCCAGGGAGTTTTTGGAGTTGTATTCGACTCAGTCGCCAAATCTAGGGTTCGAATACAGCCCCGGTCGCGCCTCCGAGGTCGATCCTCCATAGCCACAGTCGGCTTTTCTGCCAACACTGCAAATCGATTGACAAAGGAGAGGCCAAATCTGGGGACAATGGATTGGAAGCGGTGAGAGACAAGGCATCAACAAACCAGATCCAATCGTCGCCGAAGAGAAACATAAATCATCGTAGAAGGCATCCCCAGCCGAAAAGCCAGATTTGTTTCATTTCCTTGTAAGTGTATACTAATGAACTCATGTGACTAATTAAACAAATGAAACATATTCAAAAAAATATGGACTCGTGTATAAATAAAACGTGCAACTAAATAAACAAAAATTAGGTGCATGAAAATGAAATTTGCATCATGAAATTTCTTTTGAAAAATGACGCAATCGCAAAATTAAAAATATTTATTTTTTTGGCAGATGATCATGAAATCGTGGTAACAAAACTCTTCTGTAAATCATGTAATCTTACAATTAAAAACATGAAATCGAAAAATAATGAAATAGTAAAAAATAATCGTACAACTAACAATATGAGATCAAAGAGGGTAAAATATTAAAAAGTTTGTGTAAATATATAAGTAATCGTACAAACAAAATTATGAAGTAAAAAATTGAAATATTATATCATGAAACAGTAAAAAGAAAGTGTAAATCTCGAAATACAATGAAATCGCGTAAATCTTGTATTTTTAAAAATAAATCATTAAATCCTCAAATAGGAAATAGGAAATGGGAAATAAATTAAATTTAATTAAGTTGATCAAATCTTGTAATTGAAAAGGAAATAATTTAATGATATAAAAATAAAAATATACCCTTAAATTTATGTTAAAAGATCAAAATAAATATCAAGTTGTGAATATTTACATTCATTTGTCATTAATGTGTCAGCACAAATTCAAGTCATCAATATTTTCATCTCATGATCATAATTGATCGTTATATTCTCATATAATATGGTTGTTTTTACTTCAATGTAAGCCTAGAAATATATATATTTTATAACAAAATGAAACTTAAAGTTACACACAATATTACTTGATAATTTAAGTTAGTGTTAATTATTTTGAACGAGGATAACAAACTCAATTTCCCCTTCCCTATAGTTATAGGATGACCGGAGTCCCTTCAAAAAATTACGTCCGAACCCATCAAATAAATAAAGTTTGACTCTATAAGAAAGTTGTATATGGTTTGGTTTGCAGTAATCATCACATGCCAATGTCATACATGTGATTCAAGGTCACCATCGTATTCACTTTTTCCCATCATGCACCATAAATAATTTATATTCAATTCTGTTATATATGGGTTACAAATTAAAACTGCTCTACATTTTATATTATAAATTAACTTGACCATTCCCTTTTTCATATATAATAATTTAAATAAGAAACTTTGAGTTATATTAACTCTTTGGATTTCTCAAAAAAAACTCTTTGGACGTTTATAACCATTATCTTTTCAAATTTGTAATTTAAATGTTTTTAATTAGAAAAATCGTAGGGTTATGATTTCAAATACATCGTATTCTATTTCTTAATTCTTATATCTTTAAGTGAAAATTTGTAATTATTAAAATATAAATAAAATTATCACAAATTTTGCATAAAACATATGTTGTAAAGATAATTCTGCAGCAAAATCTGATTTACAACAAATATATATTAGGAAGTGATACATTGTGAAGGAATCAGTTGGCTCTTAATTAAGTTAAATATTTGAACCAAATAATAATTACTTGTATATAACTATAAATTGAATCAAATTAAAAACAACATAGTTTAACATATTAGGATCTTGAGGTGTAACACGTGTAGATGTGAGGTAATCCCTATATTGTTTTATTTAATAAGAAGAAAACGGTTAAGAGAGCTTAGCGGAAGCGAAGGAGGCCATAAAAAGATAAAGGATGAAGAATTGACAAGTTGAATTTGATCCTCGCCTCAAACCCATCTCCTCAGGTGCTCCTTTTCTCTCCCTCATTATTCTATTTCTATACTCACAGATCCTAATCATCATCATTATTTCTAGTTTTTGTTTTTGTTTTTGTTTTATTAAAAGCTACATTTGCTCTTTTCTGGGTCTCTCTCTCTCTCCGTGTATATATGTATATGTGATTTGAAACGATGGATTTAGATTGGAAACAAGTGCTATATATGATTTATACAGGTACTTGTTGTTTTCTGTTACTAAAGAATTATTTGAATAGTTGGTGAGAGTTTGATATGTCTGGTGCTGATTTGGCAATTCTAACAAAATTCCAAAAGGAAATCAATTGGGGTGTAGTTGCTGGCTTGTGTTGTGGTGGTGATTTCTCATGTTTATGTGGAAAAGAAAATAATATTGAAAGTGCCTATGATGATTAAGAGTGGGGAAATTGTTTTTTTTTTCTTTTTTGTGGATTGGAACCCCCAAATGGTATATATGTATCTATGTGGGCATAAACAGATTTCTCTGAATTTGTAACTAGACACTCGAGGAGAGGTTCCTCTGATAAAATAGTGATGCTGGTAGTTGCTACACATTATTGTGCTACAACATTTGTTTCCTGAAACTCTTTTGATGCGGCAGACTTTATAATTTCCTCTCCGACATCTCTCGCCTTCAGGTTCAATGTTTCATAGATGTCAAAATGATGAATTATTTGTCATTCATTGCCATAGGCTCATAGCACTTTCACTTGCCTCGTACTCGTTAACTTGATGCTCAGTGTATGTGTTTTATGCCATAGCATTTTTGTGTATGGTGGAAGAAGGCCTTATATGACTTATTTGTTTTGTAGCAGACACTCTGACTTCAATTGTAGGATTATTTTCATTGTGGTAAAGACATTTGGCCATGGATGGGGTTGGTACTGCCAAGTTGACGGGCATTAGGCAGATTGTTCGCCTCAAGGAAATGTTGCATAAGTGGCAATCCGTCACTCTTAGCTCAAAGGCGAGCAATGCCCAACATGGGGGAATTCCTCCGGTAGTGAATAAAAAGCTGTCAAATGCTACGTGTGATTCGGACGAGGAAAGCGGCCAAAGCCCTGAACCCCCACCTGATGTTCCCAAAGGTTATTTGGCTGTCTATGTGGGCTCCGAGCTTCGGAGGTTTATCATTCCCACTAGTTACCTTACCCACTCGGTGTTCAAGGTGTTGCTTGAAAAGACCGAGGAAGAGTTTGGGTTTGATCAAAATGGCGGCCTCACGATCCCATGTGAGATTGAGACCTTTAAGTACCTCCTCAAGTGTGTAGAGAGCCATCAGAGCACTCACCCAGATGACAGCTCGGGTTAGTTTTTTTATTCCTTCTGATCATCAGCGTCGATATTTGGCCTCTTGAACATGGAACTGATACATCAACAAGTAAAAATTTATTTTAAATTTGCTTAAAGCTGCTTGTCTTCTAAATTTTGTCTGACATACTGAAACTGTTTATTTTTGTTGTTATTTTGCAGCTGAAAATCATTAACAATTACAGAGAGTAACAAGTACTTCACAATTGTGGACTGGTTCTCAGATGTTAGGGCTGGTGTAATTCCAGGTGATCTTTCATGTTTCGTTTTTTTTTATTTCAAATGACAAAAAATAGGTAAATTTTAGGTAGGAAGTTCTCAGGTTCCTCCTCCTCATCCCGTATATTATTATTGGGAGTAGATCTACATCTGAAGTTTTATTTAATCAATCTTAAACATTATTGTCCTTCAGCAAACATGGTTTTCATCATATTGAATTTGATTAATGATTCTGTTACCATGTGCTATGATATTAAGTACAAATCATCCTATGGATTGGGAAATGACCATTATTAGGGAATGGCCTGGTTGGTCAAAATGATCTCTTCTAATAGTAATCAATATGTGATATTTTTGTCCAGTTGGTATCTGAATTGCATATGTTTGTTTTGTGCTCTGTAATTATGATTTAATATTCAAAATTTGTATTTAAAGCCATAGTTTTGTTCAAAAATTCTGTGTAGTTTTTGAATATTTCGACCTTGTTGATGATATGACATTTACAATCGGAATAAAACTTCAATTCTTAAACACTGCATACTGGTCTTCAGCTTGTAGATGGGCTTGGCCCATTCTGGGCCAAAGCCTTGTTTTGTGCACCTCATATATCATAATTTGTGGTAATGGAAGTTACATTACTAAGGGTCATTAAATTTTGAAATTACAGTGGTGATAATTTACTTTGCCACAATGGTGTTAGATAAGAGAGAAATAATCAAAACACCTTTAATTGTCGGTCAAAGTTTCGAAACCATGTTATTGGAAGTTTTTTTTCTTCTCTTTCTTTCTCCTTTTATTTCCTCGCGTTTTCGAAACTTATATTATGAATTTTCAGTATCCACAAAGAAAATGCATTTTAACTATTGATTTATTGAAATTGAAATCAACATGTAATATCCCGATGATTCAAGATATTAATAAATATCTTTTTTCTCTGTAGACAGCTCATACACGTATTGTACCAGAACCAATTCACAGAATAGAGTAAAAAGTTGGACAAAGAGAACCAATAAGCGAGATGCATCTAGAGTTCCCATATATATTCGTAGCGATCTGTAAGGTTCGGCATCTTCTACATTTTGTGATTTCGCCTTGCGAAATTTTGAGAACTCTCTTTAGGGTTAGAGTTGAGCTATTTGTCACATGATCAGAAATAGCAATTTTGGTCGATTGAATTCGAATCTGATTATTACAGGTGACCAATCCTTTAGATAAGATTCCAAGTTATCCTAGCCTATAATTACTTATCGTGTCATTCTTTGAGAGAATTCATCGTTGCTCACAAATTAAACATAAAAAATAATTGGAGCTTCTACTATCCAAGATGTCCAGGTAGGAACACCTTTAATATGGAAAAATAGTGGGTATGATTCATCATAATCGTTGTTGGAATATATTGTGAGAATTAAGGGAAGTTATGGAGTGACTATTGCAAGTTTGATTAGACTTATTCTTAGGTATTTTTACGAGAAAGTATGCTTGATTGTGTAAATCATTTAGGTGGAACTTCCACTTAAAGGGTTTAAACAATATCAACTAATAAGGCTCAATTTCTGTTATTAGTTACATAACAAGCGAAACAAAGTCACCATTAAAATCTACGAAGAACATTGAGTGTATGGCAGATTGCTATTCTATCTATACGGTCGATCGGCAAAGTACAAAATGGTTTTGATTACAGATTGCCAACCACAAAAACACAAATAGTAGTTGCAGAAGAAGCATGTGCATGCTGTGTGGGGATTTCAATACACTTCACCTGGCCACACCAGCCAAATGGGCCTTACATTTATCGTTGTTTTTCCTTAAATATCATTGGGAATGTTTTTATGTCCAAAAATATATTATGGATGTCTATGCCTCCAACCCATTCCTTATATCTCTCGGTGTTGTAGAAATCGCTAGGCGCTATTCAGTCGGACAGGGACCTTCGGGGCCTAGTCGGAGTCTAGGCGGGGGCCTAGGCGGATTTCCATTTTTGTATATTTTAATGAATATTTGTATCAAAAATTAAGCAAATCGAAACTAGGAGAGCCGAGATCGAGATTAACTATTTTTTCGAGCCGAACTCGAGTTTAGTTCCATAAGTTTGTTCGAGCTCGAGCCGAACACTTCTTTCACGAGCTGAGTCGAGCCCTGTTAAATTTAGGCTCAATTCGGCTCATTCACCTCTATATGTCTACCAAAAATTGTTAATTAAACTGCTATGTAATCCAATATCCAACTAATGTTTTCATTAATTACACGCGTGCCAGAAGAATGCGAAATCGAAGAAATTGCAAATATATTGAAATTTCTTGCTTTCACACTCACAATTATGTTCTAATGTTTTTGGCAATTGTTATATAGTTGAAAATAGTAGAGGATGTGATTGTGTAGGAACTTAAGAATACTTATTGACACTTCAGATGTAGATCGGCTGACAGAAGTTCCTATCAGTGATTAGATGGTCGTTATAAAGGGGGTGACGAAGAGCAAGAGGCGAGGCACCACCGTGCGAATTGGGCACCCAAATCGCGAGGCATTCACAACAGCGAAGTGGTGCTCGCGCATCTAGTTCCGACATTACATAGGAATGCCTCGCGGTTGAGGTCAATCGGAGGATCGAGGAGAGGACACGCGCACTACCGACTCCGACGCACGCACTGCTGAGCTTGAGAGGCAACTTAAATTCGACCGGAGGCCAGAAAAGCAGTCAGTATCCTCAACAAAATTGTGATGGTGGTAATACAATAAAAGCTAGAGGGAAAATAAAGGGAATATATATATAAGAGGATGATTGATGATCACGCTCTACTGATTTTAAGTAAGGAGTTAACAAGTCAGATCATAGATATCATTTAGAGAAATGATATTGGACGACCCGACATAAGAAATGTGTTATAAATTAAGTCATGAGTGTTCTCAGTTGTCGTAGTATCATTGAATCCTTAAGAACTTTGGAGTCTTCGTGGTATCCTATATGACAATTCTCATAGTTTGACATGCTCACATACGTTGTCTGTAACATGCTACAAAAAGGGTATGATTGGTTGTGCGACGTGTCGTATGAGGGATACAGATGACGGTCAAGGGATTTGTCCCTCACGTACTAGTGGGAACGATATCCGTTTAGACCTCTTGATGAAAATGACTGAGAAGGAATGTGCGGCCACACTATTGATAAAAATTTATCATACTCATTCATCTCGAGATCAAGAAACATGTTTGAATAAATAAGGGTGACGACTCTATGTCTTTTCAAACAAGATATCTAGTGACAAAGGGATTGTAATAGTTACAACAAAAAGTTAAGTCAAATCACCGATCATCATGATCATTGAGTAATCATAATGTCTTACTATAGACCACTTATGATGAATGAATCGAATAGAGATATGGGTTATTTTTCAATGATTAATGAGCCTACAGGGTCACACACAAAGAGCAAGTCCGAAGCAAAAATGGACTTACGAAGACCATCGACAAATAGGTGAAAACACCCAAAGTCACCCAGAGGGAGTGACAGTCGTCATATAGGGGTGTAACGATCGTCACATAAATGGACTTACGAAGACCATCGGAAAATAGGTGAAAAAACCCAAAGTCACCTAGAGGGAGTGACGGTCGTAATATAGGGGTGTGACGATCGTCACATAGAGGTGTGATGATCTTCACATGCATCTGGGCAGCCCTTCACTATTTCGGTTTAGATTTTGAATCTGAAACCAATAAAGTAAGAGGCAAGTGGGAACACGAATTATGGGAAATATTTTGCATTGGAAATTCAGAATAAAGTAGGATTTTATTGGAATTAAAACCCTAAACCCAAAAGCTTATAAATATGTTGCATCGTTTTACTTGAAACCCTAATGAGATATTCGCAACATTAGAAACTCCACCTAAAATTCCAGATCTGATTAATTGTTAATTAGATCTGATTTGAGAAGATCAATTATAGTAGATTGATCTTCGTCTTCAATCAAGACTTGTTCATGTGGATACCGGTAGAGAGCGCATCCTGAAGGAGACGTTTTTGTTTGATTCACAAAGAACCTATGCACTCTCAAATATTTTGTAAAACCGGATCTACAAGAGGTAATTGATTGATTATAACTGTTTCATCGATTAGGCTTAAACATGCAGTAGATTCTTGCTAGGAACGCGGTTAAATTTTTGTTATATTGCTTCCGCTGGTATGTATGAGATCACGCGTTTCCCAACATACAACATAGGGTCTATCTCCCTCCCCTCTAGCATTGGCGCAGTTGCGCTCCACATGGCCTATTAACCCACAGAAAAACAAAATGTGGGAAGTGTTGTGAACATTCTAATTTTGATGTTTTGATGATAAAAAACATCTTTATTATTATTCAAGATCAAATATTTATGTTGTATAATACAAGCTTTCCAAAGTTACTTCAAGGTTGATAAATGGATTTTCGGATTTCTGCAAAACAATAACTTTTTCAGCATTTAATCCAACTTTGAAAAATCATTTCTT
>JAYMTP010005666.1:0-13064 GCA_036897365.1 Geranium brycei | reverse complement strand
TGAACTGATTTGTTTATAACTGTGATTTGTCGAGAACATTGCTACAACATTGTTCTCGACATCCTGTCTGACAGAATTTCATAAGTAAACAATTATGATTTCTTTTCCATGTCAGTTACTAGCAACATAGCTTTGGATCTCCAATTATTAGATAAACTTGTCTTATTTCTACATGAAGGGATCTCCTTTAATTGTAATTGTCAACAAGAACAAGAACAATATCAACTATTTAATAAAGAGTTTACAGAAGTTAACACGAATTTTCCTCAAAGTGGACCTATTTGTAGAATATGAGAGTTAGTTTTTAGGCGGTTAAAAAATCGAGTCGTGAAATTTAGGGATAATGTCACCTAACTACCCCAAAATTTGACGTATTTTCATCTGACCATTCCTAAAAAAATTTTTGACATTGTGGGTACCCTGAATTTTCAAAATTCTCACCGTAAGTACCTAAAGCCATTCTCGTCCATTTTTTTGCAAAAATTTGTTAAAATTTGAGGTGAAAAGACTAAAATGTCCCTGTAAATGTTTTAAATTTTCAAAATGTGCCCTTTTACTCTCAATCCATTTTCTTCCTCCATACCTTACTCTCACTCTCTCTGGTTTCAATTTGTCGACGCCCTAATCGTCGTTGGCACCGATACCTCCGCCGCTGTGCACCCCAGCCGCCAAAACGCCGCCGACGAGAAATTGCTCTTCCTTCTACTCATCGCCATACTACTACCGATCCTCACAGTCGCTTCCTCGTCGGCGAGGATGGAGGAGATGGTCGATTTCAAGGAATTGTAATTGTAATTCACTGATTCAATGAGTGCATGAGCCAATTTGCTAAATTAACTAGAAGCTATGAATTTATGGTATAACCCAACAACTCAACTGAAAAAATGGGAGTAAAGACTGGAAAAATAATGAGCAGAGATGTCAAATGATATGGGTTGACCAAAGTCTTCCCCCAAAAACACAAGCGTTGATTTGAAAATCACCAACCAATTCAGACACGCAAATAGAAGAACAGAGCACGAGAATAACCAGAAAAAAAAGAGAAAATAGTAAAAATCAACACCCACCCATTGTGATTCCCGAGGACTCGTGAATCACAATTAAAGAAGTGTATAATTTCTTAGGATAATTTATGTTCACTGCGGTAAACTATGACACATTTTCACGTTAATACGGGGAACTATTTTAAGAGTCAGTTCAATAACGGAACAATTTTTACGTGTCATCATCCATATGGATGTTAAATTTAATGTAAAATGACCAAAACACCCTTAAATATTATTTAAATTTTCAAGCATGTGCCATTGAATTTATTTTTTTCTTCATTGATTTCAGATTCATTCCTAAATTATAAACACCAATCTCAAATCATTTTGCTTTCTCTCAAACAAGAATAAACAAAGCCACATCTAAACCAACCAAGATCCAATGCCTCAACAACCAGTAACTGCATTCTAAATAATCAACTGAAATTCGTATCTTAAATTGTCAACAAGCAATTCATCTAAAATATTCCACTTCATAATTGAACTTCAAACCTGTGAAATGATAAACCATTCTTCATGGCAATCCATTTGTAAGATCCAAAGGCGATACTAAAATCAAGTAAGTTAGTTTTTTGGAATTGAAATGCATCAAATAAAGCAAAGGATGTTTTTTACTTATACTGCAAATTCACAAAGGTCAAGTTCCAAAATTATTTGGTCCACTTAATTTTCCTTTACATTTTCTTCCCTTTCAATTTGTTATACATTCACATCATCCAGAAAAAAACCCCAAACCCTATTTTACACTAATTTACCAAACAAAGAACTCCAAGAACCTCCAGAATTTGATAAGAACACTAAGAGCCTCTAGATTTGGATGTACAAACCATAATCTCAAGATTACCACACACACACCAATTAACAACGAAATCGCCCCAATCTGAACATAACAATCGAAGAAGAACAGTTAAAAACACAAAATCGCACCAAGATTGGAGATTTGCACAGTGCGGCCTTGGAGCTTGAACTGGTATTTGGAGAAGGACTTGAGCCAATACTTGAGAGTGTACTCCAGAGCTCGCGCCAGTATCGACTCCATTTCAAGAAATGGAAACTCCACGAACCTCCGCGCCGGAGATTGAGTGGCGGAGCTCCGATCAGATCGGATCAACGGGATCGAAACGAGTTCGGATATGGTGCTTGTGGCTGAGAAGATGAAGAATTTGGGGGTGGAATGAATAACTGAGCCGGTGGCTGCCGGAGATCTGCAAATCTGAACCGAGGTTGACCCGGTGGCCGCCGTTTCGGGAGGGAAAGGGTTGAGCCGAGGTTCCTGGAGGCCGAACACGTCGCCGGTGGAAGCCGTGAGCTTGACGGAGATCTCAGTTCTTCATTTGTTCATTGCCGGAGAGCTCTGATCCATAAAACAATTCTTCTTTCTTCATTTTTTGAAATTTTTAAATTTTTAATATAAGGGCAAAGTAGGTATTTTTTTAAAAAATTATCATGTTCTGTTAGTTTTAACAGAATTTGGGTAACGGTGACACATATAAAAATATTCGTCGTATTGAAGTGATTCTTAAAAAGTTCACCGTAGTGACATAAACATGTGTCATAGTTCACCGCAGTGAACAGGAATTATCCCTTTAAATTATTTTGATTTGAGACTTTATATTTTCAATACTCCATCTCATATATATTTGGCGAAAATCCTGATCACATATATTTGAGGGTAGTGATCAGGAATTTCCCCTATATATTTTACATGTGGCCTTTTATCAACTCACTCCCTCTCACATGGTCCATAATATGACGTGTCTTCTGCATGTAGGGTTTCTCCCCCTCACGCGGGTAATAATTCAACTAGCTTAGAGAGTAGAGTCACGAGGAAGCAAAGACTACCAACATATACCCAAATCGGCCACTTTGATACCATGTAAAATGAGCTATTATCAGGTCATACTTCACAACTAAAATGTCAACCTTATCATGTGAGATTATATATTCTCAACACTCCCACTCATGTGTCATTCTACACGTGACCCTTTTTCAACTTCCTCCGCCTCACGTGGGCCATAGTAAGACACGTCCTATGCACGTGAGTATTTTACCCCTCACGTGGATCATAATTCAATCTGACTTATAGGGGAGTGGGAGGCGAGATCTATTAGCAGTGATTACTTCCTATATTTGTTGTAAATAATAATGTTTAATATTGTATCTTACTTGATTAGCAAGTTGCTTGATTAGCAAATTACTTCTTTACCAAGCAAAACTCTTGTATAAATACGTATGTTCATTATGAAATAATAGCAAGTTGAATATTCACAATATATCAGTTTTACATAGTATCAAAGGAGATGGTGGGAGAAAGTGTAGGGCAATCTAGTTTGGGAACCGGGCGCCTAATCAGCGATCCCGATTCACCATACTACCTACAACCATCCGATCACCCTGATATGATTCTGGTGACTCAATCCCTAATTGGTTCTAGGGACAACTATCAGACATGGCGCAAATTGATGCATGGAGCCCTCCTATTCAGAAACAAACTCAAATTCATCGATGGTACACTACCACAACCCGACGACGACTCCAAGGAATTACTACCATGGCTTCAAAACGATTCGTAAACTCTATGTTTAAAGAGCTTCAATCAAGTGCAGCTCATACAATCTCTGCTCGACAAATCTGGATTGACCTCGAGCAGTAGTATACACAGGGCGTCACACCACGTGTGTATAGCCTCCGTCTGACCATTGCTCTTCTTCAGCAAGACCAACAATCGGTCTCAGCCTTTTATCGCAAATTAAAAGGCACTTGGGACGAATTGCAGGACCTCCGTCCCATCCCGAAGTGCACCTGTGGGAAGTGCCTGCCATATCAACAACTGCATTCAGGCGATGCGTGAGGAGGAGCACGTAATCGATTTTCTCATGGGGTTAGATGATGCGTTCACCATCGTTCGCTCCCAAGTCTTGAGGAATTACAACGCAGCGCCATGGCTGCAAAACCGTCGGTCGAGCACACGGCACTGTCAGCACACTCAAGCGGTGGGCGAGGGAAATCCGGAGAGAACCGTCGATGCTCCTATTGTGGAAAACCCAGCCACTGGAGAACCGGAAGTGGCGGCCGAGGAACCCGAGACGGAGGCGCCGGCCCCGGCCGCGGAGGAGACGGACGCCACCGCATCTGGAGAGGACGTCGCGGCTGCGGGAGGTGTGGTTGCGGACGTGCATCGCTGGAGTGAAGAAGATGGTTCAGCTCTGATAGGCCGGTCCAATCATATATCTCATGCAACAGTTGGGCCCAATTTCAGCCACCAAAATAAAAACTCTTATGACAGGCACAGAGAGGTAGGCCCAATGCTTGATCAGTTTATTGGTCAGCTTACTAAAGCCCAAAAGGCACATTTTTTTGACATGATAGGGAGCTACAACACAGAATCACCAAATTCCGGTAGAGCCGCGGACCCGAGCACTCAACACGCCTCTGGTAACACTCTCTCCACATGGATTATAGACTCTGGGGCTACTAATCATATTGCACATAAACAACGTTTATTATCTAAGTGGTGGAACCATTCCAAATCATCCCATGTTGAGATGCTGAATGGGAAAATTGCTCAGGTTGAAGCAGAGGGTCAAGTGACGCTAGACCCACAGTTGCATCTGGACCAAGTTCTTGTTGTTCCACAATTAACAATTTTGTTTTAATTTGATGTATGTGAGTAAAATCACCCGTGATTTGAATTGTGCTCTAATATTTTATTCTGGGTGTTGTGTCATACATGATTTACTATCGAGAAGGCTGATTGGAGAGGGTAGGATGCGGAATGGGTTGTACCACTGGGAACCAACGGCGGCGGGGACGGCGTTATTAACTCGGGGGCACAGTGATATTCGGTTGTGGCATCGACGCTTAGGACACACGCCCGTCAATCGTTTGTCTTTAATTCCCGATTTATCTCTTAGTTCAAATAAACTCGGATTTGATGTATGTGATGCATGTTGTAGGGCAAAACATACTCGGTCGGCTTTTCCAGTCCGCACAAATAAAACTGCGCACATTTTTTATTTAATCCATTGTGAGATTTGGGGTCCATATCCTACGCCATCCACCTCTGGTTGTCATTTCTTTCTATCAATTGTTGATGATTATAGCAGGGCGACTTGGGTTTACTTGATGAAACAGAAATCTGAGGTCAAAACGCATCTCCTTAATTTCTTTCACTGGGTGACGGGCCAGTTCAACGTACATGTCAAGTGCCTTCGCACTGATGGAGGACGCGAGTTTCAACATCACGATCTCACAGGTCACTATAACGCAACTGGGATGGAATTTCAAACAAGTCGTGTTGGGACCCCACAACAAAACGGTGTAGTTGAGAGGAAGCATCGCCACCTCCTCGAGGTGGCTAGGGCACTTTGATTTCAAGCAGGCCTTCCAATCTGGTTCTGGGGGGAGTGTACATTGACAGCTACTTACTTGATCAATAGGATGCCACTCACCATCGTTCAAGACAAAACACCTTTCGAGGTTTTATTTGGCAGAAAACCGACCTACAGCAACCTGCGAAGTTTTGGATGCCTATGTTACGTGCACCGACAAACTCGTGACAAATTTGCAGCAAGATCACAACCTGGCCTATTTGTGGGATATTCGAGGGGACAGAAGGGCTACCAAGTCTACAATTTTGAAACACATTCGATCGTGGTGTCGAGAGATGTTCAGTTTTGGGAAAACATATTTCCTGGTGAAAAATACATGGATGAAGGTTGTGATGCCCCCTTGAACCCTCTATTTGGCCCGACTAGCCTCCCATTCTTGGTCAACAATCAAAATGTGACTGATCTACAGGTCAGCCCAAATCTGTCGCCAGAAGCAGTTGAGACTGAGCAAGTACCTGAAGACCCGCCGCTACCGACCAAGCGTGTTCGCACAACCTCCAAATGTCTCAGTGGGTATGAATACACCCTTCCGCCTTCCATCGCACCATCTGATCCTACCCCTTCTTCAGCTAACTCAACGGTATATCCTATGTCCAATTTCCTTTGCTATAACAAGTTTTCTCCTACTCACACTGCTTTTCTAGCTGCTATTTCCTCTGTGGATGAGCCACGCACTTTTCGACAGGCAACAAAGCATGCACACTGGCAGGAGGCCATGAATCAGGAAATCGCAGCCCTTGAGGCCAATCTAACATGGAGTCTCACCACTTTACCCCCGGGAAACGTGCTATTGACTCCAAATAGGTATATAAGGTCAAACATCGGCATGATGGAAGCATTGAGATATACAAGGCATGTCTAGTTGCCAAAGGATACACACAGATAGAGGGTGTCGACTATAATGAGACATTCGACTCGGTTGCCAAGATGGTCACCATTTGTTGCCTACTGGATATTGCAGCAGTCTGAAACTGGCCGCTACATCAGTTGGACGTCAATAATGCCTTTTTGCATGGAGATCCAGATGAAGAAGTATACATGGAGATACCACAGGGTTTTCCCCAACAGGGGGAGCACCGCGTTTTCCAACTACACAAGTCGCTATATGGGCTCAAACAAGCTTCCCGCAACTAGTACCACAAGTTCACTGAATCCATCAGGGAACTCGGTCACAAGTCGTCCAACGCTGATTATTCCCTCTTCACTCTTGCTAATCAAGGGCTCTTTGTTGCTGTTCTCATCTATGTCGATGATGTAATCGTCACAGGTGACGATTTTGTGAGCATTCAGACTCTAAAGGCGTACTTGGACAGGAAGTTCAAGATCAAGGATTTGGGCAAGTTGAAATACTTTCTCGGTCTTGAAGTGGCTCGTTCGCCCACAGGGATCATCCTCTCCCAGAGGAAGTATGCACTTGACATCCTAGCTGACAGTGGACTCATAGGCTGTAGGCCAGCCTCCTTCCCGCTTCCGCAGCAACATCGTCTCTCTTCCGAGTTTGGACCTCTCTGTGAAGACAGTGGCATGTATCGTCACCTTGTAGGTCGCCTACTGTATCTGACCATCACCCGACCGGGCATCAGTTATGCAGTACATATCTTGAGCCAGTTCATGCACGCTCCACGACAACCGCATCTGGATGCTGCATTCCATGTCCTTCGCTACCTGAAGGGAAACCCTGGCAAGGGATTCTACTTCCCTTCGAAGGACCTCTCTTCCTCAGGGGATACTGCGACGCAGACTGGGCAGGCTGCCCTGGCACCCGGAAATCCACCACTGGGTACATCATTTTCTTGGGCGCTTCGCCAATCTCATGGCGGTTAAAGAAGCAGACTGTGGTCTCATGCTCCTTTGCCGAGGCAGAATACAGGGCAATGGCCTATACCAGTCGGGAGATTGTTTGGTTACGACACCTTCTTCGGGACCTTCAAGCTCCCCAACTAAGCTCTATTCCCCTCTTCTGCGACAACCATGCAACCATCCATATTGCCTCCAACCCTGTTTTTCATGAGCGAACAAAACACATCGAGATTGATTGTTATTTCATCCGACAGCAACTGCAGGCGTATGTGCTTCACCCCTCCACAATTCCCAGCAGACATCAGCTTGCCGACATCTTCACCAAGGGACTTGGACATGATCGCTTTCATGAACTCCTGCGCAGGTTGGGCATTTCTACCATTCATGCTCCAACTTGAGGAGGAGTATTGGCAGTGATTACTTCTTATATTTGTTGTAAATAATAATGTTTAATATTGTATCTTACTTTGCAAGTTACTTGATTAGCAAGTTGCTTGATTAGCAAATTACTTCTTTACCAAGCAAAACTCTTGTATTAATACGTATGTTCATTATGAAATAATATCAAGCTGAATATTCACAATATATCAGTTTTACAAGATCCACCAGCACATGCACATATAAATCTCATATGATATCAAGTAAAACTGGGTCATATATCGAGTCGGACTACACAGGTAAAAGTTCTACCTTGCTTTTGTTCTGAAAGGAAAGTTCTACCTTGTTAATTGGGTTTGCTCCAAACTTTATGTATCACCCTTTCTATTTCATATTTATTTCATGGGAGACTTTATATTCTCAACATTTCTAATTTCTAGTAATTATCCTTGACTTCGTAGACCTCTTCGTATCCTCCCTTAAATTAACTGTTGCAAATTTGCAGTTGAATCCATTCCTATTATTCCTATCATGCGAACTTGTGAACATAAGTTTGGCTATTGGATGGCGATTTGCGGAGATAACACTAAGGTGGCAGTTATATTTTAGTTTTATTATCTTATCAATCATCAACTCATATCACATGTAATAAATTTATTTTAGATGTATATTTTTTTTCATTTTCTCAACTTGAGAAATGGATTATTTATATATATTAATCATCATTTGTTGATCAACAAAAAAATTATAACCAACTCAAACCATAATTATAAAATGTGTTTCTATTATTTGTAAATTGTATTTTCATCCTCTGTACACAGTATTTCCATCATTTTTGCACATTGTATTTTTATCATTTGTAAATTATATAATCATTGAATTGTGAACGTGTTTCCATTAAATTGTAAATAAGTTTTTAATAAATCGTGAATGTTCATTACCCTCTGAACATCTGTTACATTCCTACGGGTTGAGTGTTTGGTTGTCATAATCACTCTGCTCCCCTGTTACACAATTCCCTCGTTATAGTCTAAATTCTCGTTACACTTATTGAAATTGGGTGTGATGAGGGACCAAGAGTGATTATGATAATCGTTAGGTTGTCATGATCATTCAGAACCCTCATTGCACCGGTTTCCACCACGTTACACCATGAATCTTCGTAATACTTTTATCCCTAAGAGTTGAATGTTATGTTGTCATAATCATTCTGATAATTGAGCCAGATTGGATCGACTTTGACCAAGTTTTGGCCGGCCGAGTTTGGGGCTTCTCGTCTCAGGGAGGTTCAAAATCCGAGTTCGGCAGAATTTCATAACACTGTAAAATGTACTAGAACAAAAGTCGAACTCAAATTATATTAATTTTCTTTGAAACAAACTTGAGTTCAGTTTCTATAACTAATTTGAGCCCTAATTAATTGGATATTTCTTAAAATCAGACATTGTCACTCTCCTCAGTACTCTTATATATGTAACGTAATATAAACCTTATTTTCACTAGTCAAACTTAATTATAGCCAAAAATGCGGAAGACATTATGAGGAGCTATATATATATATATATAGCCTCCTTTCATTAGGAAAATCACTCTCCTCCTAAGATATTAGATATGCTTATTCTTATTGAATAACTTATCTTCAATGTCACATACTACTTTTCAAAATATTGAGTGTAATTGAGTAGTATAAAAATTTGTTAGTAGACATTATTTGTAATGTTATATTGTTCGCGTGAAATGATTGATTTTACTTTTTTAAGGAAGAAAATGGATCGGAAGCGCATGAATTTGGAGAGATACGAAAGAAAATATGCAATAAGTGTTTTATAATAATTATATAATGGGAAAATGACAGATTAGTACACCCAATAAATGCGTTTTCTAACATTGATATACCGAAATATAAAAGTGTCATTTCCACTCGCTCGTTTGGCCAAAATTTTGTTTCAATTCATTCCATCCATCAACTCCGTTAAAAAAACATTTTTTTAATTAATTTTTTAAAATATTTTTTCAGAAATGACAAAAGTACCCTTAAAGTTTATCACTTATATTTATTTGATTATGAAATGACGAAAATACCCTTTTTTATCTCAAATTTTCAAAACAAACCATTAGGCATATTCTTGTCTTTGTTGACCAAAGACACCTAAGGTCCTTTTGTATCTCATTTTCCTCTTTTCAAAGATTAACACGTAACTTTATGTTACCGATGGCAATAGGTACGGGTAGAACTACAATGAAACTGTAATGGTCATATTTTAGAATAAAAAACAAACCGATTCAAACCAATATAATTTTAACTAAAATCTCTATACAAAATTGGAAAACCCACTTCACTCAAATTACTCTTTAAGAGAATCGCGGAATATTGGGGACGTTTGAGTAGTAGTGAGGCATGGTAGAAGAGGGACCTATTTATTGAAATATATTTTTTGTGCTTTTTTATTGGTTTCATATTTGGAAACAAAAACTATATGAACGCGTTCGTAATTAAATTTGAAGCATTTTAGCTTTTAAATCGCTAAAATCGGAACTATGTAGATGTGGAAAAATAATCAGGTAAAATATGAAGAGGGGCGATGAACAGTTGAGGACCAAATCTAGAGGTTGAAGATGATTTGTACGACGTCGTTTCTTTAATTTTTGTGGATACAGTTTACCATATATATAAATGTAAATGTAAAAGTGAAAAGAATTGGGGCTGTAGCCTAACGGTTGTGCACGCTCTCTGCTTGCATGAGACCCTGGGATCAAGTTTTACAAATTACATGGATTGTTTTTTAATTTTCAGCACTCACAAAACCCCGCTGTTTCATTCGGCTACTGCTTTACGGCACCGTTTCCTTCAACCTCCAGTGCCTGTATATTTCCTCTACAAGCATCATCTTCATTTTTGCAATATCTTTAGCTACAGAGACTCGATTTTAGTGATTTAAAAACCAAAATATTCAAAATTAAATTACCAACATACTCATTTCAATAATACAACATAATATGAAACTAATAGAAAAGGTACAAAATTAAGAGTCACTGTTCAGGTTCAAATTGTGGAGTAAATGAATACGAATTCATTCTCCATAAATTCGTACATAAACTTATAATTTTTTGCACAAATTTATGATATGAACATGAAATCATTCTTCCTATCTCTTGCCGTATAAAAAATTTGCAGCTCTCAATTTCCTTGAATCAAAGCTTCCTCTGCCTGAACCGAATGTGTCGAAGACCATTGAGGTCAAGATTTCTTGAGTCTGTTTTAGTAGGCTTTGATTATTGGAGAATGAATGAACGTGTGTTTGGGTGTGGAATCCCCAGTGGTCTTGAAGAAAAATACCTGATGAGTTCAAATATAAAAAGAAAAGCTCATGTACAAATGACATTTTTTAAAAATTTGAAATACAATGAGGGCATTTTAGCCTTTTTACAAGAAAACTAACTTTGTTAGTGATGAGACAAAAAAATAACAAATCCAGTGAGGGTAAATGACAAATTTAAACTTGGGTGTATTAAAGTTGGAAACGGAATCTATTAGGTGTATTAGTATGTCATTTCCCCTTATATAATTTGCTACACAAACTGTGAAGAATGTAATAGATGTATATAATATGTCCAAACAAGCTCGCGTATCTTCCTTGTTAAAATCGGACATTGTCATTTAGGACTCAATCTCATTACTCTTATATGTGTAACGTAATATAAACCTTATTTTCACTAGTCGAACTTAATTATAGCCAAAAATGTGGAAGACATTATGGAGGAGCTATATATATATATATATAGCCTCCTTTCATTGCGACATTTTCGCACATTAATGTAAGAGTGATTTGGTAGTTCTGCCAAAACTCAAATAACTACACACTATCTCAAATTTCAATATCACACATCAAATCAAATCTCGTCCTCGAACCTTTGCCTCAAACTTAAGTTCGACGACAATGAGTTCAGCGCCCATTTATCGACTTGGTCTCATCTCCCTCACCAAGCGACCATGTTATGGTCATTATGGTGGACCAGATTGTGAAGATCAAGAGAACACTAGCTCGTTACAAGGTTTCTACCCCATTGTCACACTCTACTTCACACCTCATTACACAATTACTCATATGCTTGAGAAATAGCTCATAATATGCACACGGAACCCCGTTACAAAATGTTCCACCCCTCATTACACAATTTCTCTTTGAGTTGAGTATTAAGTTGTAATGTGAACATGATTACATTACCTAGCAACATAATGTAAACACGGTTGCATTGAGTATGAGTACAAATTGCATCAACTTTTCAATGCAAACACAACATGTATATAATGCAAACAGAGCATGATCACAAATCGTATTGATGCGTATCGGGGTAACCTCTTATTTGTTTCTACTTTTCGGACTCGTTTTGGAAGGAAAAACATATATAACCGGGAGGAGAATTACAGGAAATAGTTAAAAACATACCATCACCATCAAAAGACCATCAATACTTCACCAGATTAGCAAAGTGCGCAGTTAAAATCCCCTCCACAAACCCTGGAACTACGGAATCATTACTTGCAGTTGCTGAAGGATCGCAATAATACATTGTACGCAGCGGAAATAAATCATGCAATCCAAGTACGATCTTATATATTTGATCTACAGAAATTAGGAAAATCCTACCATACGAATCGATTCGTAAATTGATTGAGTTTTGAATATTCAAAACCTTTAGTGTACCTTTTGATCTCAAGCATCTAAGGAGCGACAACTTCTTTTCACCTTTACTTGTTTCCATGCACTCATGAAAAGAAAATGAGAAACATTAGTCTGGACTTGAGCCCAAATCCTATTTGGGCGCCTACGTACTCCGTCTCAACGGAGATCAAAGTCCACGTAGTTCACCACGTACCCAAAACTCCTTTTGGGATTGTCTTGTAACCAAAACTCCTTTTGGGAACAACTTGTACCCAAAACTATTTTAGGAATGAACCAAAACTCCTTTTGGACTTTTATATAATATGAATAAAAGCATCACATGTTTTATTACATCGAAACAATTTCGATAAACTCTATTGTATCAAAACAATATTTTAATGATCTCATCGTCTATTTATTACTGTGCATTAACACCGTCACGATATGATTATATTCATGTGAGCATATATTCATATACCTAAATATAATCATGAATCACCGAAACATTATACATGTATGTATTCACCGATAACATGTATATATTATATAAACTGTCAATCAAAACATATACATGTATATGCATACACTGAAACTATATACATGTATAATACGTATATACAATTAGATCAATCACTAATAATCATATGTATATATATAAAGTGAATGAGAAGCATCTAATGCTAGCTAATATATGCATCAACATATACATATGTATAAAGGAAGCATCTAGCTCTTATACATTCATCTACGCATGTATACATATTCACAGAAACATGCATGTATAT
>JAYMTP010005665.1:0-13064 GCA_036897365.1 Geranium brycei | reverse complement strand
ATTGTTTTTGAACGAAAATGTTTTGATTATCTAGATATTAAACATCAATGAAATCACTATTTTAGATCAATCACAAAAAAATTGAAACGATATTTTATGGTTATTTTTCAAATTTACATGAAACGGGTTTTGGAAACGGATTTAAAAAACGGGTTTTAGATGTATTAGAGGATACGTATTAGTTGAATACAATTGAACCGGTGAAGCAATTGAATTGTTTGGATCGAATTGATGACACGTATTTGAAATATATCAAATGGAACATATCAAATTAAACATATTAGATTAACCATGAAACATATTCGATGAAACATATAAGATGAACATAACATATGAAATATATTAGATGACACATATCAGATGACACGTATCAGATGAAACATATTAGATGAATCCGATGATTAAACATATCATATAAACCAATGAAACCGGTTTACAAGTGATATTTAATTAAGTAATAAGATATTTAATTAAGAAATATCATATGATACAAATAAACTTCAAAATAAGATATTTAATGAAGGAAATAATATTCAAAATTCAAAAATAAGATATTTAATTAAAGAAATAATATTCAAAATAAATAAGAATATAAAAATACGTTTATACCCCTCTGATGGTATAAAATGATAGTTTGCCATTGATGACTCAGCATTGAATATAACCGTTAATTATTTCATCCAATGGCCTAGATGCATTCTAAGATTTGTAGCAAATCAAGGTGTTTGCTCATGATCAATACCCTCCATATTCACCCAAATACTCTAGTTTTGTAGTCAACTGTAGTATTTCCTAACTCCTATACAACAATTGCAAATTTATTTTAAATTAATCAATTTCACACCTAGTTTTTAGTGAGAAACCATGTATTTAGAATTGTTCATGGCTCGTTTTTGAATCAAACTGATGAAAAACGGACAAATTCAATCAACTAAGTTATAAAAAGAATAAAAATCGAAACAGTGAAAACTCGGTTTGGTTTTAAATTGCTTAGTTTTTGGTTCAATTATTTAGTTGAATTTATCACATTTTAAACGAGTTTTGACTTATTTTTTGTTGATTTAATATATTTTAAAAGAAATTGCGTAAAGTCATTGTTATATTGTTTTTGCATGAAATCACGGTTAACTAATTTTTTTTTTGCATAAAATCATGGTTAACTTTATTTTCAGAGCACACCGTTAGATCTCTGCAGTATTATTTTTTATTCGTTTTGAAATGATTAAAATGTCATTCCTAAATCTTCAAAGTTTTAAAGTGTGTCATTTGATCACTTCTCTCTCTTTCTCAAATCTTTTTCCCCAACCAACTCATCGTTGGAACCGAAGGGGATGGCGTTGTGATTAACGCCGACGGAGACACAATTCAAAACTACAAGTTGCAAAATATTTTTTTTTATAAAACTACGCTTAACTTTATTTTCAAAGTACACCGTTAGAACTTCGTTAGTTTTTTTATTAATTGTGAAATGACTAAAATGCCACTCAAAAATCTTTAAAATTTTAAAGTGTGTCATTTGGTATTTTCTCTATGTTTGTCAAATCTCTTTTTACACCAACCCATCGCTGGAGCTGAAGGAAACAGCGTCGGGATTAACGTCGACGGAGACACAATTCAAAATTACAAGTTGCAAAATAAAATATAGTACATGTCACTTGTTGCAATGGATACACAATTCGTAAGCAATCAAAACAGAGTGTGAGACGTTTATTTTGCAACAATCAAATTCACATAAAGTTTGATCAAGTGAATCAATACAAAAAGATTTAGAATCACGAGGGCTTGAATACATTCCTTGAGGCTAGTGCTCAACACTACTATGTCGTATTCTTCATCCATATTTATGTTTGTCTGATTTTTTAATATTACATTACTTTCACTAACTACCCTTACACCCACCCTACCCAAATATCGTGCTGAGACTCGAACCCTGGTCTGAGGTCAGGGAGCGAGTAGTGCCAATGCCAAGCTCAAGCTGGTATTCATGTCTTCTGATGATCATTAGTTCCCTATAAATAAATAAATAAATAATCATGGACATGCCGTGTTCGATTGATTGATGACCCAAGTCAGAGTTAGAAGTCAAGCGTTAAGAGTGTTATGAGATTATTTGTTTTTCCAAAATGACCCTTGCAACCACACCATTCATTTGCAAGTTGTGTATATTACAAGACTCCTAGTGGTGTACTTTGACTTCTGATTTGATCATACATTCGTTATGTATTTCTTTATTATTTTATACATGATAATTTCATATTATTTCTTAACTAAATATCATTTTCAATTTATGTGACACTGATGGAGTCGCTCACGGGAGTTGTTGAGAAGCCTCTTCGCCAGTTCAGTCCTGACGCCATCCCATTCGGTTCCGACCAGGAGTTAGTTGGAGAAAGAGATTGAAGAAAAGGAGAGAAAATACTAAATGACTCACTTTAAAATTTTGAAGAATTTGCAGGGGCATGTTAATTATTTCGTAATTAATAAAAAAAATAAAACTAACGGAGATCTAACGGTGTGCTATGAAAATAAAGTTAATCGTGGTTTTATGCAAAAAAAAAGAAGTTAATTGTGATTCCATATAAAAATGTAACATTTACCCATCCTTCACATAATTTTCCTATATTTTGAAGCCAAATTAATCAAGATCGATAGCTTCAAATGAGATATATGTCTAAACAGACCAAATTTTGATTCAATTGTTTATAGGTCTCACATGTATTAATATGAAATACTTGTACAAATGTACTCTATTAATACTCAATAATATATCATGCAATTTTATGATTTTTCTTTGAATCTTATATTTTTATTTTGTTAATTTTACATGACTACAACTATTCAAAAATTCTAAAGGCAATGTAGCAACAAAGGTTGTTCATTTTTGTACTAAAAGACAAGGCATATTGATGTGAAAAGTGGAGAATTCTTTTGTGCTAAAACAAACAAGTGCACAAGAACTTTCAATATATATTTTTAAAACAATATTTAATTTATCAAGCACAAACATTGATCACATCACGTGCAGACAAGAAATAGAAGAAACATTTTTTCCTCTCCAAGTAACAAAAGTGTGATTTGTACACAATTTGTTCATTCAATATTCATATTCCTTTGTCTGTGTGTGGTTTGCCACAAATTCCCATTTCATGCCACCACCACTGGTAGTTTCTGCCATGAGGCTCATCTCTCTCACACTGTCTCTCCCCTTTTGGTTTTAGAGAGAGAGAGAGAGAGGTGTTGCTCTGGCTGTGTTTGTTTCCCACCAATTTAACCTTTTTCTGGGACCTTGAAATCCTGGTGAAGTTGTGCCTCTAAAAACTCAAGTGAGTCATCTTTCTTTGAGGTCCTACTCTCTCCCACTTGTTGCTCTTTGCTGTCACTGCTCTTTTCCGAGCTAACCCTTTTTTTTTCCTCCTTGTCTTTTATTTCTTTGTGCTCTCTCCTTCTCCTCCAGTCAAAGCAAAGATCCATTTGGGTCAATCCTGATTTTCTTTACTTGTGCTGTGTTGGTGCTGATAAGGTATACATAAAGAAAGAGCTCAAGATAGCTGCAATCTGCTGTGTATATGGTTAAGTATTGAATCCCTTTGTTATATTATCTTCAAGTCTGAGACTTTATTGACATGGAGGGTGTTGTGTTTCCACTGGAGCATCTGGGACTTCCTGATTTTTGGTAAGCTTTACTGGGTATTGCATGAAATGGTTGATTTGGCTCTTGGATTTGATGGGTTGGTTGGGGTTTGGGTTTGGGTTTGGGGTTTGCCTGTGAGGGCTGTTTGGGGAAGGGAACTTTTTGGATTAGTTTGAAGTTTCTACTTCTGTCAGTATCTAGATTTCATGCTTGGTTCAAGAAAATGGAGAGGTTTATGGCCGGATTTTTATTTCGTTAGCATTGACTATTATAGCTTATTCAGATCATAACATGAAGAACCTTCTTAAGAAGCTCCATATCATGCCAAATCAATCAGAAGCCACAGAAGGGTCTGCTTCATCCAAGACCAGCAAGTATCCTGATATATCATCCCCTGAGAGGCCTTTACAGTCTCGTTCGAATCACAGTAGTGAGCATAACAAACCATTTTCGGGTATTTCTAGTTGGTTGAATTCAGTTGCCAATAGGAGCAGTCCTAGTCCTCCGTCTTCTTCTAATGTGACAAGAGCTGATAGGATGGAGCCCTCTGATTTAGTTAGCAGTAGTGTGTTGGATGTGCCTTTCGATTCGTCTACTCGCGATTCGGGGTCTGGCAACTCTAGGGATCCTGATATAGAGGAGTTTCAGATACAAATGGCTTTGGAATTGAGTGCAAAGGAGGACCCCGAGGCAGTTCAGATTGAGGCTGTTAAGCAGATCAGTTTGGGTTCTTGTGCTATCGAAAATACTCCAGCCGAGGTGGTGGCCTATCGGTACTGGGTAAGTTAGTCTTTTCATCTTCTTGGTGTTCTTTTTTTAATTCATAGTGATCTTGAAGGAGCTACTGTTCATGATGTTTGGCTAGATATTGGAGTTTGCTGATACATTTAATTCATGATTGCGAGGAAATCTTATTTATTACGAACAAACTCAACTGCCTTTTCTGTTATCAATTGCATGTTGCTATGTCGTAAATTTGCAAAATTTGGGGTGACAATGGAGTTATATTAGTGACTGGAATCTTCATAAAAAGAGAAAGCAGAAAAGACTTGGAGATGTCAATATCATCCTCACCATTCCTGTGATCCTTGTCTTCAAATTTTTTTTGTAACCTGTGATGAAAGAAACATTAAAATTATTAACATCAATAGCATTCTGACAGTACAAGCTGTGTTGTTGAGGGTCCCTATCAAAGCGGCTGTTCCCTCATTTCATTATGTCAATACAAAGGCTGGGAAATTTTTTTCGGCAATTCACTTCCTTGACCATCAAAACCTAACAGCAGATATAAGTTGGGAGGCCAAGCCGGGGACTTGGGGAACCATTTTTATTTTGATTTAGGGGAAAATAATTGAGTCGGATTCCAACACTAGGAGGAGACAACTTTTATATTCAAGTTTTAGTTCTGTAGAAACTTGGTTTGAGTGGTTTATGAGTTATGGCATTTTGCTAAGTTCTTGCTAATCAACTGACATGGCTTGTTTTTGAAATGATGTCTTCAAATCTGTTGAAGCACCCCTTAGAAAGAATATGTCTTTAGTGACTGCTTATATATGTTCTTGCTCCTCAGAGGTATTCACCAAAATACAAGTATAGGAAAATGAGGGAAATAAGTAGATAAAAGGAAAGCACTAGAAATCTAGGACTAAACCATGGTTTGGTTAAAAAATAAAGTCCAGAAAGAAAAAGGTTCGGAAGGATAAAGCCAGAGACACAAAAATATAGTCTTTAGGACTCTTCGGATTCATTGATGATCAAGATATCTTCAAATTTCAGAGGAGATTTGACGTTTATCATTGTTTGTAATCAATTACCAAAAATATGCTGCTAATTTGTTTTTCCATATTTCATTCTAGTCTCTAGATTATGGAGTTTCAGCACTTGTGTTTTCATATCTTTCTTTTTCTGTTATTCCTTCTTTCATATATGTAGCTTGAGTAAAGTCCTCTGCTCATTGCCTTGCTATGCTATTTAACACATAATGTAGCTAAAAGAAGCAATTTATGGGTTGTTTTCCCAATTGTAATATTGCTTCAGAAATCCATATAAAACAAATTAGAGATATGATGAATATCAGATGCCTTCCTGGATGTGATTTTATCTTTCTCAAACTCACTGTCACATGTATATTCCTTTCTAACCTATCTCATATAGTAGACTTATCCATGCTTCACAGAATTATAACGCACTTGGGTACGATGACAAGATTATGGATGGTTTTTACGACCTGTATGGAGTCATGACTGAATCCACATCTGAAAGAATGCCTTCCCTCGTTGATCTGCAAGGAACACCTGTGTCAGATGGTGTGACCTGGGAAGCGGTCTTGGTCAATAGGGCTGCTGATGCTAATTTGTTGAAACTTGAAGAGAGGGCCCTGCTAATGGCCTTGGACTCAAGGTCTGAATCTGTCATTTCTGTAAGTAGTACTTTGGTGCAAGAGCTTGCTGTTTTAGTTGCTGACAACATGGGTGGACCAGTTGGGGATCCTTACAAAATGTTGAGAGTGTGGCAAGGTCGAAGTTACAGTTTAAAAGCAAAACTTGGAAGCATGGTTTTGCCACTTGGTTCTCTAAAAGTTGGACTGGCTCGCCATCGTGCATTGCTGTTCAAGGTAATTGTGCTGCTTACGATTTATATCATATACCGATGAACCAATTATAGATCAACTCTATGCTTACTGAAGCCTTCAATACCATTGTACTTCCTTTTGGTGCTTTTAATAAAATCAGTTGCTTGATCACTTTATGGTCCACATAACATTTTATCCTTGAAAGATGTAGTCAGTGACAAGAGACTTTCCCAAGGGACTTATTGCCATCTGCCCCTTAAGACTCATAGTCATGATGTCCTTTTTAGAGTGGCATAATATTTTGTTACATGATACAGTTGAGAGTATAGCTATTCTTGAAATCACTTCAAGTATCATCCATGTGACCTCTTCTTATAATTCCACCAGAAAAACCCTTGTGCATCATCCTGTTTCTTGCACTTTAAATTCTAGGTCTGTCATATTTGAGCAAAGAAGCTGTTCCTGTGAAATTCTCATTTCAACCCTTAACGATATTTAAGTAGAGCCGTCCTGCTTATGTTTTATTCTCATTTTGTCCATATGCTTAGGAATCCTTGTCTTGATCCGTCTTTCACTTCCACTTTTTTTATGTTTGTTTAGGTTTTGGCGGATACTGTAGGGATCCCATGCCAGTTGGTGAAAGGACAGCAATACACGGGTTCTGATGACGTGGCGATGAACTTTGTAAAGCTAAATGATGGAAGGTAACTGCTAAGTATTTCATAATTGATGAAAAAATGTTGATGCTGCTATGTAGCTGCCCAAGAAAGTGGCTAGTTTTGGATACTTCAAATTATGCATTATGATTTCTTCAGTAGGGTTTGATTGCATTGACCATTTTATTGAGATAATTAATAATGTGATTTCCAGGGAGTACATTGTTGATCTAATGGCAGATCCAGGCACGCTGATTCCATCTGATGCAGCTGGATCACACATAGGATATGATGAATCTTTCTTTTCTGCTAGTCCTTTGTCTAGAGA
The DNA here is from genome assembly GCA_036897365.1 of Geranium brycei. Lineage (NCBI taxonomy): Eukaryota > Viridiplantae > Streptophyta > Magnoliopsida > Geraniales > Geraniaceae > Geranium > Geranium brycei. The sequence goes on along the minus strand of JAYMTP010005665.1, from coordinate 5,877 downwards.
CATCGATTCATCTCATGCAGCTTCCTCTAGCAGCGGGGTTGTGAGCTCATGCGAAGAACATTCAGAGTTTGGGACGGTGGACAGAAAATCCCGCTTCGGAAACTTTGCTTCTGCAGAAAATGAGGCCAAAGATAGGGTTGAATTTACTGACTGTGCAGATCTAATAGCCCCAGCTAGGGGAGAAGAAGAACGGAAGGTTTCCTCAGACGAACTTAGACGTTCTTCCAATGCAGATAAGATTCTGGTACAGGAACGTCCTTCTAAACCTAATTATCCTTACAGTCATGCAAGGTCTCCTTCTTGGACTGAAGGTGTTACATCCCCCGCCGCACGGAGGATGAAAGTGAAAGATGTTTCACAGTATATGATTGATGCTGCCAAAGAGAACCCACAATTAGCCCAAAAACTTCACGACGTGTTACTTGAAAGTGGAGTTATTGCTCCTCCTAATTTGTTTACTGAAATCTATTCAGAGCGTGCACAAGGGGTTGAGGTGAAGACCTCAACCGAAGAGAAGGATGAGAATAAATTGGGTATGAGATCCCGAAAAGTAGAGAATGGAGGCGATCTTGGCCCGGCTCGATATTTGCCTCCTCTGCCTCAGCATAGAGGGAATAATACTAAAGCAGTTCATTTCAGTGGTCAGGCAGATCATGATAAGCATGGTGAAGGGCTTGAATTGAGGGAGATTACTGGATTGTCTGTTTCGTCACAGTCTCAAGTACCTCCAATTATATATACGAAAAATGTTCCTGTTGCTGCGGCTGCAGCAGCTGCTGCAGCTGTTGTTGCTTCTTCAATGGTAGTTGCTGCATCGAAAGCGAGCACTGATACGATTCCCGTAGCAGCTGCTGCAACTGCTACTGCCGCTGCGGTTGTTGCGACGACTGCAGCCGTCAGTAAGCAATATGAGCAAGGCATTCGAAATGACGGAGATACAGATACGTCAGGTTATGAGCCACGGGGTAGTGGTGACAAACGTGATGCTCCGGGGACAAACTCGGATGGCGAGAAAGTATCAGATAAATCAGTAGGTAACGAAAGCACAAGATCTGATGTCACACTTGATGAGGTTGCAGAATGTGAGATTCCATGGGATGATATCACCTTGGGTGAACGCATTGGACTTGGTACTGGCCTTTACCTTATGCTGTGAAATTCATGTACTTGATTTCAATCCATATTCTGGTGCAGACTAAACATAATTTCATTTGTTTGGTGCATCTTTTTTTCTTCAGGATCATATGGGGAGGTATATCATGGAGACTGGCATGGAACGGTGAGGTTTTTTTTCCATTCTGGCCTTGCTGTCGGCCTTTTGTTATTTTTGGTGTCTGCTATTTCTGTATTTTGTCTGATTTTAGTAAATAAGGAGATACTTCTGCTGCATGTTGTGTGCTAGACTGCTAGGAAATCAAATTCAATGCTCCCTGGATTTCTCATGCTCTTTGGGTGGGTAATAATAGCAGCTATAGGCTTGTGTTTGGGTTATCTCTCTTGCTTTCTGTACTGTTTTTTTGCTACGTCTTTCTGTTAAGCAATCAACCTGTTCTTTGTTGATAAAAAAAATCCAATGCTCCTATTTCTCCATTTCACTGGGAATAAAAAGCTGTTTGTAAATAATTGATACATAAGTTGAAAAGATACTTAAAAGCAGGTCTAGATCATGGGAAAACTTGATAGGAGTAGATGAGTTTTTTTATGTAAAAGTTTGTTGAGAAGACATAGTAAGAACTAATTTTGTGGTTAATTGACATGAAGCTATCTTTCAAAAGCTAGATTAATCATTTTCCATGAAAATGTGTGTGAGCATTGTTAATGACTAGACTTACACCATGTTTTACTTCATATGGAAATGACTTCGAGATTTGTAGAGGATTGCTTTTTCACCTGGTAGGATGCAGGTCTGGATCCACCACAGACTCTGATATCATGTTAAAGCCCACCCTATCTAAAAGCTCAAACTAGTAAGTTGAGGCCTCAATATGCTTATTAAACTGAGAATGGATCCATCTTCTTTATATGCGGGGCGTGCTAACAGAACCCAACAAGATTCGTGATGATAAATATGCTTGTTTTGGTCAAGGAATTTTTGAGGATAACTACAACTATTACGGGGATCTGGGAAATTGGCTTCATGTATTCTAGAAATTGAAGTTTCAAAAGAATTCTTATTGAGGCCCACATAGGCCAGCCTTTTATCCAACAGTTGGATTTGTAGCTCTCCATGACCATGATGAAGGTGGAATTTTGTTCTAGCTCTCTCGGTACATTTTCCAGAGACCGCATCTTGATACAATGATAGTCCACACAATAGTTCAGAAAATATTCTCTCTAGGATAATTTGGAGCGTTTGCTGGGTTGGGGTGTCAAAGATACTGCATGAGAGTGCTTAAATGGTTTCCCTCATCATTGAACTTGTATTGATCTAGTACTAGTGTCAAATCTAGGAAAGGCTGCAGGATATGAATCATATAATGTGTGTATGTTGATTTGTAATCCCTTGGTATTATGAAGCTTACCTTCCAGTCACGGGTAACTAGAGCAGGGTCTTGTCTATCCTTTGACTTATCCGTGTGTGTTTGAAGCCAAACCCTGATCTTGATTTTCTCCACCCTGAAATAAATAGTGCAGCATCAACCCGTCTCTCTTGCTTTAGTAAGCTTTAGGGTGGTCCTTCAGTTCTATAATATTTTCGTCTGATGTTTCATGTTTGCTTTCTTGCTATGTGTTGTTCTGTAACATTGCAATTACTTTTGTTACAAGCTTGGAACTACATGTTCTGACATCTTCTCCCTACATATATAGGAAGTTGCTGTGAAGAGATTCCTTGATCAAGATATTACTGGCGAGTCCCTTGAAGAATTCAGAAGTGAGGTATACACCCCTCCGAACCTTCTCTCGCTCCCTCACTATATTAATATATTGTTGATTATTTTTATTATGCATGTGAGGATGATACATCACAATTATTCATTTAATGGTGGTTTGAATTGCAAGGTATGGATCATGAAAAGAGTCAGACACCCCAATGTTGTTCTCTTCATGGGAGCTGTGACTCGTGCTCCTAATCTTTCAATCATTACTGAATTTCTTCCTAGGTATGATTGCGGAGTTGAACTTCTTTTCTGAAAGAACTATGTTGTAGAAATTGTTTCAATTGTTGTCAGCTAGTTTTTTTGGGTCTTGGTGTTCTGTTAATTGTTTCTTCTTCTGAATCATATCTTGTGTTTCGCAGAGGTAGTTTGTATAGGTTACTTCATCGTCCTAACAATCAATTAGATGAGCGGAGGCGCTTGAGGATGGCTCTTGATGCTGTACGATTCAATTGGTCTTGCATTTTAGTTCGCAATCAATAGTGAAAGATCTGCTTTACTTGGTGCTTAACTAGTTACTCTTGTTTTTGGTATCATTACCGAACTTTCAGGCTCGGGGAATGAATTATTTGCACAACTGCACTCCAGTAATTGTACACCGCGATTTGAAGTCTCCAAATCTTCTTGTTGATAAAAATTGGGTTGTTAAGGTGTGGCTGCTTATTCCGTATCTGATATTGTTTGCACCTCAATATGTATCTTCCATGTTAATCCAGAAGTGACATGAATCTTTTTATTTGTCATTCAGGTTTGTGATTTTGGGTTGTCTCGTATGAAGCACAGTACTTTTCTCTCTTCAAGGTCAACTGCAGGAACGGTAAACTATGCCGAGAAGCTTCCCTTCCCTTCCCCTCATCATATTGCTGCAACCACACAAAAATCATTCCCTATTAATTTAAATTATTGCTCTTACTCTTTGTTTCATGTTCTGTTCTTAAAGATATCATGATCCGATGCTTGATTAATCTCATGCATGACTTCATAGTTTATTATCTGATTAAGTCCTTCAACCTAAGTGAGGGACAAACTTCACACTTTCTTCATTTATCATTCTTTACATTAAAAGAGTCCCGCCATGTCGAAGGGTCTAAACATCCAAAGGAAATGTGGAGAATCGGTTTGCTTAATACATTTATGGGTTATTAGTACAAGGAGAAAGGACACTTAGGCACACCCAAATCTGTCTTTTTAACATAGGTACACCCAAGTTTAAATTGCTCTTTTTAGTACACCCAAGTTCCCCCTTTTGCCCATTTAAGTGCCTCAAATGGTGACTAAATATGAGAAAAATGGCAACTTGGGTGCCCGGAAACGTTAAGTTAGTGTTTGGGTGTATCAAAGTTAGAAACATGGTCTTTTGGGTGTATCAATCTGTCTTTTACCCTAACTACAAATACAGACTTGTGGATGTCCTCATTCAGCTGAAATAAGAAATTATCAGGTCATATGCCTTGTTTGGATTCTGGGAAATAACATTACCATTTACAATGCAAAATATCAGGAACGAAGACAATCTAAGAATGAGCTTTCATTCTCTTGTAGGATGTCTGAGCCTTTAATTTTGAAAATCAAACGTATCTGCCATGTTCTTGCAACAGATATATGTTATGCTTCTTTAATAGCAATACTTGACACTCATCAAATTTCTTTTTGCATATCTTCTCCAGGCTGAGTGGATGGCCCCGGAAGTGCTAAGAAATGAACCTTCAGACGAGAAGTATTATTTTTTTCTCCATTCAACTTCTTTACTTTCATGCCTTTGAATTCTTCACAATAATAATAATAACTGTATGAAACACGGTCCTTTGTTTTGTGCAGGTGTGACGTATACAGCTTTGGTGTCATATTATGGGAGCTCTCTACGCTTAAACAGCCATGGGGTGGAATGAACCCGATGCAAGTTGTAGGAGCTGTTGGATTTCAACATCGCCGCCTAGACATTCCTGACAGTATGGATCCCGTGGTTGCAGATATTATCTTGAAATGCTGGCAAACGTAAGTTTATACATTCTCAATTTCTTTCCCTCAAATATTATCAGGGAAAATGACAAAAATATGCTCTATACTATTGACATTTTTTGCTAGAGGGTGTTGTGTACTTTTGATTATTGCAAAAACCCGCAGTAAACTTTATTTTTGTGTGCAAAAGGTGTGCATTTTTACGAGAAGGACGAAAATGTCCCTGAAATTAAAAACTAAGATTTTCATAAAAGATTTAAAAATGATAACATGTAACAAAAAATTAAATCACAAAACTTGATTATACAAAATTTAGTCAGAAGATGAACAAAATTGAAAAAATCTCTATTTTAATTTTTTTAAAACAATTACTTCTTAATTCAAAGGGCTCTTTCGCCATTTTTGTATAAGTACACACACTTTGCACGGGAAAGTGAAGTTCGCCATACCTTTTTGCCATTAACAAAGTACACAACTCCTTTTTGCAAAAATGTCATAGTTTGAGCACCCGTTTGCCATTTTCCCATATTTGAACTGAAATATCCTCTAGAGCATATAAATGAGCCTCACATTTAACAAGTCTAATATTGCAGAGATCCGAGACTGAGGCCTACATTTGCTGAGATAATGGCGGCCCTGAAACCATTGCAAAAGCCTATAACCAGTTCGCAGGCACCAAGACCAAACCAAGAGAGGGGTCAGTCGTCAAGAGTCGTTGCAGATGACTCGGCAAGCTAAAATAGAAGTACACGAGTCAAAAGATACCAAATCGCCCGAAAAAGAATTATGGGACGAAGTCCTTTGATTGTTTGGGAGATAGAGGACATGTTGTGAAGAGCATGTCAAAGTTTTTAGATGATATTGATTCTTTTTCTCCCAAGTTTCCTATTCTTAGTGGTGCAGCCATTCTCATGGTTTTCTATTTGTTTGTAAAAAGATGGAAGAGAAAAAAGAAAGAAAAGGGAATTAAGATCCTTGTAAAATTTGTGGGGATCAAGGTATGAGTTGTTCCTGTGCTTCTGAAATTGCCTACTGTTGAAAA
>JAYMTP010005664.1:0-13066 GCA_036897365.1 Geranium brycei | reverse complement strand
TTCCTATCTACCCATAAACCCACCCCACCCAAATACCTTTGCTGAGCCTCGAACCCTGGTATGAGCCTCGAACTATCCCTTATTAGTAAGTACAAAGTTGTTCTTTGCCGAAAATGCTTCATTTTTGGAAGGAAACAATTGTTCTATCTTAAGTGGCGCGGCTAAATCCTCCACTAGATTAATCTCAACCGTGTTAACGACAAGTAAGAATAACCGGTCGCAGTAAAAAGGGAAGTAAGTTTACGACCCGAAATATCGATCCCACGGAGAAGAGTGGTTTGTATGTTATGGGCGCTAAGTACGAAATGTGATGTCTCGGGCCTTGACAAGAAATAGAAGTTTAAGGGGTGGTCTGCAAAAGTAACACTAAATTAAGCTATTACTCAACAAGCAACTAAACACAAGAAAATGAACAACTAGATAATACTTGGAAAAGTGTCATAATTCCAAGCGATAGGGAAATTGGAAATCAAGGGATTATTGTTGGACATAATTGTAAATTATTTAGCTAAGTGAGGTAATTGTTAAGATCGCCGATTTGAGTATGGAGAATAATGGTCCTTCTATCAATGTGTTATGTCGGGCCCTATGATAAAAAAGGTTAGTCTAACTAGATTCAAAATGCCACGAATGAATCTAATTACGAGCTAACTGTGTGATTTGCTAGTTTTGGAGTTGAGACTCTATGGCTATAAGTCGTGCACGTTCTCTCGAAAGGAAAAATGTAAACCCGACCCTTAAGACTAGTTTCCCCATCTTCAACCGTCGGCAAAAACTAGTTCAAGGACCTAAATCATGCATCTTAACCTATTCACTCATGAATTGAGTCTAGGATCGAACCAATCGATGAATTAGAATTTTTTTAACTCCAATCATCTAATTATGCTTACCCAACTTCAACCATCGGCATAAACATAATCAAATCATTCTATCACAAATTCAACTTAGAAAATAAAGATTAATTACATTCCAACTATCATTTTTCATTCCTTTCCCAATCTTATATCTAGCTATGCATCCACATACTTCTACACAAACAGTTAACTAAATCTACCACTACAATCATGCTTGAACACAAAATCCTATCAACTACTCCCTAAAGTGGCAATCTCACTACTATCTACCAAAAATCATCAAGTAAATTTTATCATCCAAGACTATAAGCACAATCATATGCTTGAGCCATCATCAAATACTCACAATCAATCCAAATCATCATAAGCAACAATCAAACCCATGCAGAATAATTTTCTCGTTGAATCAGACAATTATTTTCAAGTTTGTCCATATTTAGTCTTATAAACACGAGAAAGGGACAGTGGAACCTGAAAATCGGAAAAAAAATATGGTGATCGGCGCGTGGGCAGCGGTGGCGGCGTGTGGGCTGGTTTCCAGTGATGAAAAACTCGGCGCTGATAGATCGGCGCCCTCTGAGTGCTCTGGTGCTAGCGGTGAGAAGATAAAACCGGCGAAACTATGCAGATCTAGCAAGACAACAAGTTGAAACCCACTATTTCTGGCAGCGCGTGGCGACTTCGGTGGAGGTTTGACAACCACAGACGGCGACAAAATCTGGTGACCTAGTCGGGATAGGTGGGGGCTCCAGTGGCTGGAACTCAGCGATGTAAAAACAAACTCAGACAGAGAGCTCCGGTGGCTGGAGCTTGACGACGGGAAAAGGTAGAGAAATTTTTTTTCAGACCTTTGATACCATGACAAAGAAAAGAGGATTACCTTGTTTGATTTTCGTGTCCTTCTCGTTGTTGTTTCAGTGATTTATGTAATGTAAACATAATCTATCCATTGAATATCATATCAAATTTTAGGGTTGAAAATCAGGTCTTTAAATAAGAGAATCAGTTGTAAATCAGCCACTCGATTGGCACTTTCTTCTTTCTACATGAACAATACCAATTCCCAGATTTGTTGGTTCATCAATTAAAAATTGCCCCAATTCTTTCCAAATCCAAGAAGAGGCATCAAAAACCCCAAATTTGGTGGCATCAAATTGCACTAGTCGTCACTCTCTTTCTCCAATTTTTGAATTCATGCGTCGTCTTCTTCACATTTCAACCGTGAAAAGTCCCGGTAGCTCTGGGAGGAGCATCAGTGAATCCACAAAGAATAGCGGTGGCTCCGCGAGAAGAAGGGGTGGTTCCGAGACCGCGACCCACTCCTCTGCGAGATCTCTGACCTCAAGCTCCAGATTAGGTGTTGGAGCTCCAGGTTTTTGGTTTAGGTCAAGTAGGAGACTCTGCGTCGGAGCGCTCCGCCTGGGGCATAGCGGCGATGCCGGATCTCGTCTCGCCGTCGTTAGGATTCGGATCTGGGTGGGAGATGGTGGTGGTGCTGGAGAGCCTGTTTCAGATGCCCTACATGAATGGCATTGCTACTTTCAGGATCTACAAGAAGGCGGCAGCTTAGGCCACCGACCTCGCCGAGTTCTACGAGTTGTGCTAGGGAGTGGGGCTGTGCGGGGTCTACGAGTACCCCTTAGATCAGATCCCGCAAATACACATACATGCCCTCGACACCTTCCTCAATGGCATGTGGCAATTGATAGACTCTGAGGAGGAGGAGGAGGAGGAGGAGTCTTCGACGAAGCTGGACAATAGGGAGGGGGAGATGACGAAATGGGAGAAGTTCAAGGAGGAGGAGGAGAGGGCGTTTATAGAATGGGAGGAGAGTGATAATGAGAGCTGGGAGGATCGTCTGGAAGCATCGATGAATCTGTACAGAAACGAGACCAAAAGCTTGGTATTGTACACAAATGATTCTACTGCTAACGGAAATGACGACTGGAGGATTCAAGAGCTCATTCTCCAACCTTTCCATTTTGATCTCTCTCTCTCTCTCTCTCTCTCTCTCTCTAGAATCCTTATCTTTCATTCTCCACTCCACAATCTACGCTTTCGCTTCGATCGAATCCGCTCGCTTTCTTGAGATTATGGGGTTTGGATCTCGTTTGTGATTGAGATCTGGATTTAATTTCCCGTTTGTTTGCTGAGAAAGCACTGATGTGAAATCGAGTAGAGTTTTTCTTAATTTGTTATTGAGATTGAGAAGGGAAATTAGGTTATTTGCGGATTCTCCATTTTTGAAAAATCAAGAATGTAGGAGATGGCAACGAATCGCTTGCTGTAGTTGGAGAAGGATAAGATCTATTTTGAATATATTGAGAGAAGCATATTATGTTTTTTTAGTAGGCTAAAAAAATTGGGCCTAATTTTTTAATTTTGTGATGCGCTCAACTTTTTGGGCCCATTGGGTGAGTTGGTTGTACCCGACTCACCCGACACCCGACTACACCCAACCCAACAATCCATCAGCTCTGCCAAGTCGAGTCTTGAGTCTGGCTTTCTAGACCCGAGACTTGTCGGGAACCCAAACTCAGTCGGGCCTACCCAACCCGACCCGATGAACACCCCTAAATTCAATTATATAAGATTTAGTTGAAGTACAAACCTTATTCTGGATCTGTGATGAAAGAGAAACGGACGAGGGATTGAGAGATTGAAGAGGAAGGGAGTAAGAAGTGGGTATATTGGTCATTTCATAAACAATTTTCAATTTTTTTTTTGTATTTAAAGTTTTTATTTGAAATGACCAATATACTCTCACACTATAAGGTATATTATTATTCAAGTGAGGGTAAAATAGTCTTTTCACATTTAATCAAATAATTGTACCATTTGAAACTTACATAGCATGAACATTTTACAAATCATATCAGTTAAATCTAACGGAATTTCACTTAAGTGTAACAAGAATGAAGTTTGGACAGATACACTGATATGTAATTAGTCATTTGAATAATAATTGAAAAACGTACAAATAAATCAATAGTGCACAATCATAAACATGCATTAAAAAATACATCACTCATATATTCTATCATATTATACAATAATAGAAAGAATTTGATTTTTATGATTAGATTTTTATAACTCATCATTATTTAGTACCAAAAAAAAAATACAAAGTCAAATTAAAAAAAATATTTTTTTTGACAAACTTGATATCTACCTGGTATATTTAAATTGACCTAAAATAAGTAAAAAGAGTGAAACAATAATAATAAAATAATATGAAATAAAGATATACACTAAACTTGAACAATAATAGAAATACGTACTAAAAAATTAATAGTACATTATAATCATAAACATATATTAAACAGTACACCATTCATTTATTTGATTTTATTATACATATAAATCAGTTTATACGGTTAGATTTTTTATAAATCATTATTATTAAGTACAAAATTGAATTGAAAAATAACATAATTTTTTGACAAACTTAATACCTATCTTAAGTGCATGTTTAAATTGACCTAAAACAAGTGAAAAGAGTGAAACAGTAATAAAAAAAAGAATGAATAAAAATAGGCAATAAAGTTGGAACTGAGCAATCCGGGAGTCCATGAGAGAGACGAATAGTGAATACATAACTGATAACCCAAACAATCCTAAACAAATAAATAAATAAAATAAAATAAAAAAACAACAGTATCGCTATTTCTCTTGTGTTTCTGTGTGTCGCTCGGTTGTGCAATCGGATATAAATCTCCTTTTCAAAATCGAAGCTGCATTACCGAACCCTAATAGGTCCCGTCTCTCTTTCCGCTGCGATCGCCCTCCGATCCATCTCGCGGCGGCGGAGCCTCTTTTTTTGTCGTTCCGATGACTGCTACCTCAGCTGTGGCCTCCACTGACACTCTCAGTCCACGCCCCTCCTCCCCGTGGAACCAGATTCAATCGCAGAGCTCCGACGCCGCGAATGCGGCTGTGAGGCCCGCCTGGAAGAAGCCCACCGATGGCGCGGCGGCGGCTGCTGCTGAGATTGTCATGGGTGCTGAGTCGTGGCCTGCACTCTCCGAGTCCACCAAGCCTCCCGGAAAGCTGGAGTCTTTGAAACAGCCCGATGTGCATTCTGTTTCTCAGCCGGTCTCTCAGGTTGATGGATCATCAATTTCTTTGTTTTTCCTCACTTTTCTGATCATTATTTTTCATTCCGAGTGAGAATAGAAAGAATGGTCGTGTTTGATTTTGAGATGACTTGTATGTTAGGGTTATCTGTGTTGCTGCATTGTGTAATGTATGCTCCTGTCACATGGTGTGCTTAAGTTGAGAAAGAGGGACACAAAACACTAAGTAGATATTGGTGATTAATTTTCATGGTTAGAAACCATAGGGTGGATGGTGAATTTTTTCAGGCTTAGTTGGACCTAATTTTGAGTATTAGACTGAAACATATTTATTCAAGATGTAGGGCGTATGGTTGAGTATTCATATTCACTTACGAAAAATTGGAATCTGTCCTTTGAGTTTTGATTCTCCATGCCCCATTACCGCCATGTACTTCTAGATATTCCGAGCATGTTTTTGTAACGTTCAATTGATTTATTACCAAATATTGTTTCCTATTTTCTGCTTACCATGATTCGGTATAGATTAATTGGATCACGTGGGTAAGGAAGGACATGAGTAACGGTGATTTTTCAATAATTTTACTAAATACCGGTTTTTTAGATACTTTATATCCATATATATATGTTTCTCCATACTTGCGTATGAATCTATGACCCATGTACTGCTTATATTTCCATATTTATCTTTTGTTCTTAACTCTACTGGGTACTGAAACGACATCGTTATCTCTCTCCTCTCAGGGACAACCTAATCCTCCAAATATGGTACCTGCACGTCAGAAATCAATGAAGCGGAATGGTGGTGGAAGCACATCCACTAATGGTAACTTTACTCAGCCGCTTGCTCCGCCTGTCCCTTTAGTTGACGCCCCTTCAACAAATCATTCTACTAGGGACACTACACAAAGGAGTGGGTTTGGATCCCACAATGGTAACAACCACCCACAGCGAAATTCATTCCGGAATCGCAATGGTGGCCCACATCTCCGTGGGGATGGCTCTCACCATCATAACTATGGGGCAAGACGCGATCAGGACCGTAGCAATCAAGATTGGAATGCACACCGAAGTTTCAGTGGGAGGGATGCTCAATTACAACATAGGATTATCCCAAGGTTTATAGCACCCCCGCCACCCCCGACTTCTGCTCATTTTCTGCATCGATCATCAGTGCAACATTTTGGCGGTCCTATTGCTTTCCCTGGTAAGGGTTGTCGCATATTGTAGACTTTTGTAAATTGGAAATGCCTTTGGTTTCCTTGGAAAGTCTAATATGGACTTACTGTGGTGGTAGCTCTTATGTCCTTATCTGTGTACTGTGTTTAGAACAACTTGCAGCTGCTCCTATGTATTTTGTTGGAGCACCACCTCCAGAGTCACTTAGAGGTGGTGTACCTTTTGTGGGGCAAATGCCACCACCTCCTGCAGTATATTTGCCTCCCCCAGATCGTCACTTGCATGTTCCAATAGTTGCTCAAGTAGACTATTATTTCAGGTAATTCTACAACCTTTTAATCTGATATGTTTATATTGTATTATTTTCGTGGTTTTCTGTTTTACATTGTCATCAACTATTCTCATGTTCTTCACTGCAGTAATGAGAATCTAGTGAAAGATACATACTTGAGGCAGAACATGGATGACCAGGGCTGGGTTTCTATTAAGTTGATTGCTGGCTTCAAAAAAGTAAGTTCTTTGGGGATTTCCACGTGCTCTTTATTTACTTTGGTTATATCATAGTTTTCCCTGCTCAGAAGTTGAGCATCCGTGCTTCTATTTGTGCTAAGGAGCACGCTTTTTTGTGAAAGTTCATTTTCTGTAGGGTGAGGTATACTTGCTCCTGTCCAGCAAGGACGAGAAAGAAAATAGATGTTATATGTGGTATATAGAAAGCTTTGTGGTAGGTGTTTTGATTTCACTCATATTAACCATGGTATATAGTAATTGGCCTTCTGTTAGTTGTTCTGCATTGAACTGGACTGTCTTGCTATATGCTTGATAATGTCATCCTCCTAAATTCAGCCAAAGTCCATTAATGCCATGCCAGTTAACTAGGGCATTCATTTCTTTGTATTTATATTACAAGATACAGGTCTGTTCCCTTTGTACGAGCTCTTCTCTCGGTAAAAACAAGGATGATCTTAAGTGTGAGATTGATACCTTCAATTTATGGATGGCCATAATTTCCTCTAAGAAAGTAGCTATACTCCAAACTTACTAAAGCGTGTACATGTTTCTGGATTCAACCTTATGAAGTATTTTGGTCCTCCTTTAAATCATTAGATTGTTTATGATATGATTTGAAATGGGTTTGTGGTCATCAAAGTTATTTCATTTTGGGGTTATCTATTACCTACTTAAGGTGTCACTTGTCAGATCATTAGCAGTTTTGATGTGAAAACATTACAGTCGAGTTATGAGATAAATTTTCATTGTGTACCTAGTCATTCTAGCTTTATGTTGCTGTTTGGTTTGCCTTGTGTTGTGTTGTCAAGTCTAAACTTTATTCCAAGCAATGGACATTTTGATAGTCTTTACGTTTTCAACACGATGTTGTACAAAACTATCCTGAAGAAATTATTAATTACTTATCTTTACTTGAGCATCTCGGAGGGGCTAACCGAATTATTTCTTGTCATTCCGCCTTACGTCGTTGGATATATTTATAATATTATGTCCATTGTCTGGTTATATTTATCCTGAAATTTTAATCTATTTTGAAGTTCATGTGATGGACAAGTTCAACTTGGATTAGATAGTTTTGCTATAACCTTTTCATGCTCTGTTTGTAGAATGATGTCTCAAGCCAACTTTTGGTTCATGCCATCTTATATTCATCCTTAAGTAGATAGCTTTGCTATAACAAAACACGCATAGGTTTTATATCTTTTTGCTGTTGAACTATGCCCCAAGCCAACGTTTAAGATTGTATCATGTCATATTTAACTATTCCTTGTTGTGTTTGTACTGCCCCTACAAATTTTCCTTGTTTATGAATAACAATCAAAGCCCTCATTTGGTTTTCATGTGTTATGATTGTGTATTTATTCTTATACTTCATATAGCATAATTGTCTTCCATATCTGTAGTGTTTGATTCTACAGCAGTTTTTTGGTGAGCTGAAACTATTATGGATGCTGGCCTATGTTCTCTTTTGCATGGATACCTAATTGAATGTGCTAACGATCTTGTTTCTAACCAGCATGTGCAAATAATAACTCTATTACATATTATTATTATTATTATTTATTATTATTATTATTATTATTATTATTATTATTATTATCAGTAATTAACTTGTTCAATGACGTAAAAAGTCAGTTTCAGTTCATAAAAGAGTAAGAACTGAGAGCAAGTTATATATTGAAACTTTGTGTCAAAACAATTTGGTTCCCTTTAAAATCAATGCAGAAGTTTCATATTTTTCTTCACTTCATGTTCATCTTTAGTTTCCTGTTTCCACATTGTTTTTACTTTTTATTTGTATATGTTCATATTGATTTAGTACGCAAGTGTTTTTCTTAGTGTAATGAAGAAAATTTAAATAATCGAAACACTTTTAGGTCCATTTTACATTATAGATTTACTGTTTTTTTTGTTATGCTTCCAGTATAACTCCTTGCTAAATTTTAATTTGACTCATGTATATGACATAATTGTTTAGATTTCTGCATTGATACATATAGGACAGTATCCATTCAAGTTCAAACCTCACTTAATGATATTTGGCTAGTGATCAATGGTGTCCTTTGGATACATCGCTGGTGTTTCATATTTTTAATTTTAGTGATATGTTAGATTCATAGATCATTTGTTTAATTACAATTATAATATGCATATTTGTAAATTGTAATGTATCTTCACTAGTATTTTCTATTCTTCCATTCCCTTTGTTTGGAAAGCTGAAAATCTTTATTCTCTATCCCTAATTACCATACAGATTTAGGCTCTATCAACACCTTAACGATAAGTTAGGAACATTATAGGGCTATTCTACAATGGCTATATGTAGGTAAATCAATAAATGTTAACAATGAGTTCTGTATGATGGTAGTGCCAAACAGAAGGCATGTAGGAATGTTCGATTTGGGTATTGCAGAAGAAAAAGAAAACTTATTGACAGAATGAGGTGAATTAACTGATTTTCTGGTCTCCAAGCAAAAAAAAAGGTTTCCTCATTTCAAGCCTTGAAGGTTTGGCATCCTCTAAGAAGTTTTAGTATACCTGTGCACTTATTTTGTGCCCGGTAATTTTGCATTTTTCCAGTTTGTAATATAATTACCTCAGTCTGCTGATCCTGAACTATTGACAAATGTTTGGTCAGGGAAGTTTAGTTTCATTTATGTATTACTGCTCCTGAAATTGTTTGCCTTTTTGTGCTATCCCAGTCGTTGGGCTTATGCCATAGCTCACTTTCATTTCTTTGATGGTTGTCTGTTCCATGTTTTGCTCACAGAGATATGGAGGTGTTTTGCCCCATTCTGTTTGTTATTGTTCCTTGCACCGGTTTAACACACTCATGCGAACTTAATTTCTTTCTGTGGCTTCCCTTTTCAGTTGAAGTTTCTGACGGAAAATATCCAGCTCATACTGGATGCTGTACAAGCTTCAACACTAGTAGAAGTCCAGGTAGGTTGTATTCAGTGCCTGAAGAAAGTTCAATTTGGTTTGATATTATTGATTAGTAAATGGCAATTGGTCCCATTTTTGTTTACATATTCAAATTAGTTTTCTTCATTCCTCGTCTGTTTCTGTTCCATGTATTAATGATATAAATATCTATATACCATTTTTTGTGACATGTAATATAACCTCTCTAATTTTTATATATTTTTTCACATTATGACCTCAGTGATTTCACTCCCAACCATGGTGTAAATTTCAGGGTGACAAAATTAGGAGGCGCAATGATTGGATGAAATGGATTATGCCACCTGCCGTACAGTTTTCTAATCGTACCAACCCACAGCAATCAGGAATGTCCACTCATGACATGCTCACAGGTCGCATCCAAGGTCTAAATCTTGAGAAGGATACTGACAACAGTAACGCAAGAGGTCAAGCAAGGAGATCTGAATCTGGAGAGTTTAGCAGCCAGTCAAAGCAAGCCAGCAGTGAAGGAATGGGTCAATTTAGTGTACCAGCAGGCTCAGGTCAGTCTGGTCCAGCGACAAATTAAATTGCAAAGGTGTGTGCTAAAGCACAATTCTGGGGAGGGGGGGGGGGGTAGGGGGGAGGTAGTGCTGTGAAAATGTCTTTGGGAATCATGATATTGCCATGCGTGATTTCTCACTGAAAATAAGAAAACAAGAGTATTAGAGTAGAAAGGGTCAATTTTAGGAAAAAAACAAAGGAAAACTTATTCTTAAAAAAGAACAAAAAAATTAGAAAAAAAGAAAAAAAAGGAAAAAAAGGGGGGAACTTTGACGACTTCTGCAGGTAGCATGAGTTCTGGGGAGTATGTACGGTTTTCAGCTGTTGCCCAGAAGCCACCATTGGAATCCTGGTCTATTGGTAACTTTATTTGGGGAATTTTGGTTTATTCCCCTTTCCGATCCTCTGCTTATTTTTCTGTTTTTTCAACTTATCTTGGTTGGAAGAATTGAGGTTTGTGGAGGTTGAAGAAAGTATCCGGGGAGTTGGCGTTTGCACGATCACTGGCTAAGGTTTGGCTTGTGATGGATTTGAACTCATGCTACAACCTGCAGCTGATCTCTTTGTTCACACACATTTTGGTTTAGATTTTTTTTTGGTTTATATATGGCACATCTACAACTATATTCATGTGTATACCTTTTTTCTTCAAACCTTTTGAAGATTTTATTGCAAACCAGGGATAAACCTTTTGAGACATCCAATGGGTTAACATTTGGAGTTTGTTTAGCTCTTTTAACTTGTTTGTTTGGACCTTATTTTATGTGTACTTAATGGATGCCTCTATAGCATATCTCTATGCATCACAGGTCTTTTTCTCCTAGATTGATACTTGTGTATCTAAAGGGTTTTGATCTATTATACTTGGTGCCAGTTTGGAGAAAACCTTTTGGGGACTAATCGAGAATTAAATCGGATTAAAACATTAATCTGTAATTATAGAGGATTAATCAGGGACGATCAAGTTGGGAGTTCTTACACCAATGCATAGTGCTGATGTATTTGTATTAGTCTGTTTTGATAGTGATTTTTAGTTATAATCTGTGTGGCTGTCCTAGAATGATTAAGTATGCTGTAGGTGGTTTAGATCCCTAATAGTATATCCAAATTTGGGGCTCATAGTTTGCTTCCAGTCTCATAAAGTATGTATGAATGAAACTTATGAGGGCAACAGTAAGCATGTACTTGATTTATTGGTGCATGGAATAGGCATTGGACAAGGGAATGCCCTTTTTATGCTGTCTATAATAGCTTCCATTAGTCGAACCGGAGAACTTACCCTTGAAAAAATAAAATTTAATTTTAAGTTACGTAACCCATCTCTTGATTGTAGGGAAACAAAACGAAAACAACACTAGCCCCTACTTTGCTTGAATGTGATCTCATAACTGATTGCATCCATTTTAAAGACATTGCATGATACACTGTTCGTAAGTAGAAAGCTGCTGTACATGAGATGATACGGGAACTGACACCACAAACCTACCCAAAAGTAAAAAATGATGAAATTCCAAATGCAAATTTGAAGGAGCAGGGATGAGTTGCAACTAGCCACCCTTTCCTATTAAGCTTTAGATGTACTTGAATATCCAAACAGTTCACACATACGACTCCATGTATTGTGATGGTGGAGGGCTTGCTTTCGTCTTCTCAGGACCTGCATTGTGATTTCATATAAATGTCAATTAATTAGCATTTGTGATTGATAGCTTGCTCCAAAACCAATCCAGCTCAGGACTCTGCCTTAGAGGAATCAGTGGGTAGGATACTGCTTAATTTCTATTTTCTCCATGATTAGCTCTTTACAGTCCAGTTAATAAGCTTTCACTCTATAGTTTTTGCTACGAAAAAATACTCTGGATAGAGAAGACATACCATATGCTCCTCGGATCTCCACTTCTCGCCATTCTTGGACAAGGGCACAACAACAACACATTACATGTGAGAGGAAATCATCAAACCATCCTCCCTGCCACAGAAAGAGTTAACATCTAGCTCATATTAGGTAGAATTGAGATCACAAGTTCATTAATGGAATTACATGTAACCATAAAGTATTATTTGTTTGCAAATATGACAAGTCTAAGTGGACTATGGCATGTTCATAAAATTGATAAAAGTCCAACATCTCAAATTCACCATCATTCATGCAGAGACAACAATCATGCAGTAGCAAGGGGAATTACCGTGATGTTCATTGTCTTGCGAAGTTTCCTTCTAACGCAGCAAGTATAGCAACAACATGACAATATCAATGAATATGCCATCAACTCATTACACGCTTCCGCTGAAGCTGATGGTCATACAAGCAAAAGATTTGTGTGAGATTTAAAATAACTATGCAAAATAGTTGCAGATAAAACTGTATCATGCCTAAACATAAAAGGAATGTTTAAAAATAACAAGTTCATGTTAGTGACCAATTACCAAGTTCCAACTCTGCTAGATGTAGCCATGAAGTAAAATAAACTACTACTGGTAAAAACCATTAATCCACTTACACATAGGTCTGTTGGTTGCCACCGAAGCAATTCTAGAAAATGTGCCACAGGGGTAAAAGAATGTCTTGAGGCCTGCAGAGTGAAATGTGCTGCTTAGAATATAAACAACTATTGAAAGTATAAAGTACAGTTCACTGACATAGAATGTTAGTTATGATTGATATGTGTGATCCTGATCAACTGAAACAGGAATTATACTGCATTAGCTACAGATGTGTGTTGGACATTTAGGATGAAGCACAAACTTGAGCTTGCATCACAGGGCACACAAAATTTTCTTAACTACAGTTTATATTGAACAGTTTTAAGACATGGCATATTAATTATTAAAATGACAGGTAACACATCCTTATAGGCGGCAACCTTACTAGTTTAACATTCAAAATCCAATGAGAACAAACTGATTGCACAAACATATACATATTGTTTTTTTTTTTTTTTTCAGCGGAAAAAAAATTTTTTTTTTTTAAACTAAATA
>JAYMTP010005663.1:0-13066 GCA_036897365.1 Geranium brycei | reverse complement strand
TAATTAACTTTTAATGAAATTAGCTTAATTATTAGGACCATTAATTACTATTATCCTATGAATGGTAATAGTTCTTATATTCTTTTGTAAAACAAGATTTTTATTAGAGTGCATCCCATATTTTCTATTGTAATCACGTATATCACCTACCAAAGAAGATCTACTCTACTCTAATAATAATAATTAATTATTAATAAATATAATCTTCTATGTTATTTAACAAATATTTGTGCAAGTAAAGGGACATACACCTAGATTAAGAATCAATATGGGATGAATCTGGTCCACAAAAGTTACATCCAACAAGAACAAAATGCCATAGCCATTACCATCCCTAACCATTTTTTAAATTTTAATTAGTGATCTAATTTCAATACAATATATGCACCAATTATATACCTGAAAGATTCTTTTCAGCAGCCACCGGACATGATCATTAGTTATTGCGGAAAGAAAATTCTTTGCATATGACTATTCGTATAATTTCCTAAGTTCATAAATTTTGATGTTTTCAGGTAGAAAGCTGTGGCGATAAGATGAAGTGAATAATTTTTATAACTTCATTATTGTCGTTCTCACTTTAAATCTTTTTCTTGAAGTCGACTTTAAATCTTAATTATTGCGTAAACAGATTTATTTATTTTATGTTGTTTGTATAATCTTAAATTATGTTAGCAGTTGAGAAATGATTTGAAATCAATTCAATCTGGTTTAGTTTGGAATAGTAATAAATCATAATTGAGATATGGTAGGGTAATTAGACTAGTTTGACCGGTCCATCTCCTTCTTCGACGATGCTATATTTCTCCGACACGCTCGTCCTCCGGCCTCCCTCAACCTTGAAGCCATGGCCTCCTTCAAGCAGACCCAGGTCCTTACTTTGCTATTTCTTTTGAATTGGGTTTTAGGAGTACCAAAATTGGGGTGCTATTTGAGCTTCTTTTGGTTCATGACTCTGAGCTTCTGTTCTGCTCGACAGTGACGAAGGGATTGTGACCGGAGAGGGAGTGGGCGGCATGAAGCCCAACCTTTGATTACTCCTCGGTGAAGCGTCGACACAGTGGTGGAGTTGTCGAGATCGGCAGCTTACTGGTGGTGAAGTTGTCGAAATCGTCATCGAGATTCTTATGATTTTGCTTATCAATGACGGAGGGATTGGGGTCGGAGAGATAGTGGGAGAGATGGAGCCCACCCTCCGATTGCTCCTCGGTAAAGCGTCGACAAGACCCAGTTGACAAAAGCAACGTTGGTGAGTCTTCAGGATCTTGAGCAAAAACGCGCCAGACCTAAATATCTTCAACGAGGATGCTCGCTGGAGAAACGTGAACCGCAGGAGAAACGCTCTTGATGAAGAAGGAGAAGATTGGGATCTAGTCGAACCGGTCCAATTGCTCAAACCAAATTTCAATTTTGATTTATTACCGGTCCAAACTAAACCATGTTGAATTGATTTCAAATCATTTCATAGGTGTTTTGGTCATCTTAAAATAAAAGGTTTTCCGTTCAAATTTTAACAGTGTTAGAGTAAAGTGTAAAAAAAACTAACTGACATTAAATTAACTCGTTACAACAATGGTAGTAGAGTGTTTTGTCATTCCTATTTTGAATTATCTCTAGTTTAAATTGGTGTAGAATAGGGGGATGCATTTGATTTGTCAAAGACACAGATATTGGAAACTACAATAATACAAAATCAAAGATACTGCATCAAATCATTGCTCTCTATTACTAATTGTTAATGTCACCATTTTCTTTCCATAGATTAAATTATAGGTTTATATAAGCCATGGGAGGAAGTTGAGCTTTCAGGTTCACAACATGCAATGAATATGAACTCAATCTTTGGGTCTTAATGAGTG
Source organism: Geranium brycei (assembly GCA_036897365.1). NCBI lineage: Eukaryota > Viridiplantae > Streptophyta > Magnoliopsida > Geraniales > Geraniaceae > Geranium > Geranium brycei. The sequence continues at coordinate 11,207 of JAYMTP010005663.1, read as the reverse complement.
GGCTTTTCAAGAGAATTAGTTGTTTTATAATTGCTTTTACCAATTCTTGTATTGTTTTGATCGATCGGACGCCACTTCCCATTTTGCCAATTGGACCAATATCTTGTACTATTAAATCACCAACACAATCTTTCTTGGGCCCATAATCTTGTAATTAATTACTATCCATCCATTTTCTCTTCAGCATTATTTTTAAAATCGACATTCAATAAATATGTTTATGTTCAATTATATAAAACTTAACTTGTTTATTTCCGATGAGATTTAACTCATTAAGGGTAGTTTATGAAGAAGGATATAATATAATTTATGTGGAGTGTTCTATGAAATAATATTTGTTATCAGTTTGAAACATAAAGAATTTAATATAGGGATAATCCCATGTGGCTAGACCTAGATATTGCAGTTTTTAGGTGGGTACTTCTAGAATTTTTTTTTTCATTTGGCTACGTCTAAGATGTGCAAAATTTTCAGTTTGCATTTTCCGTCCAATTCTGTTAATTTTTAACATTTTTTACATGTGAAATAACTAAAATACCCTTAAATAAAATGAGTTATTATAATTGAATTGAAAAAGACTAAAATGCCCTCACATATACTTTTAATTTTCAAATCTATGCCATCCTTTCTCTTTCTCTTCACCCTCTCTCTCTTCCCCCTTTCTCTCTCTCATCTATAGCAATATCTTGTTGCTAACCAATGTACCTCAAATTTGGGAACCACAAAATCTTGTCCACAAATTACAATATTGCCACTACAAACCCAAAGAGAATTCTTATGAGGCCCATTTCTGTATCAAAGTCTCAATTTTTCTTCCCCAAATTAGAGGGAGAGAGACCCAATTGTGTAGCCACAATTTAAGACCATATATATACATACATACATATATGCGTGACCCATAAGCCATTTCCTTCTTCTTCAATCCTCTCTTTCAATCATAAATCCTTACAACAAAACAAACCAAATCAAATTGACTAACCACATTAAGAACCTCCACTTGATTATGGTAGGTTGACAAAGTGAACTTATTTAATCAGATTACTAAATTCACATGCTTACGCGTGACATTCATGTATGAAATCAAATCAAATCACAATTTATTATTTACCTTGAGCCGCTTGTCAATCGAGAGCTTGAGCAGAGTCTCAAACCCTACCTTCACCGATTCCCAATCCTCCAAGTCACAGAAACCAACAATCAAAACCGCCAAGCACTTCCTCTCCCCCTCCCTCTCCACTAGCCCCACCAGCACCGCCACGGCCTCCGTCGCATTTTGAGCCGAAATCCCCCGCCGCGGGACGAGCGGGAGCGCGATGGCGAGGAAGGAGAGTAGTGCCGTGACGGCGGAGGAGCAGAGGTCGTCGACGGCGGTGATTGCGGTGGCGAAGTAGGAGGGGGGCGTGAGGGGGAGGGACTCGGCGGCGAGATTGGAGCTAATGGCGACGACGGTGGCGAGAAGGTGGCGGTATTGCGGCGCCGCCGACTTGGCGTAGCAGTCCATGAGCTGCTGGCAAATGTCGGTGCCGTAGCTGAAGGTGTTGTCTCCGAGATCGATGGTCTGGTCTTGTTCCATGGACAACTCTGTGTTCTTGGTCTTGGTTTTGTTCTTGGTCTCCGAGATCAATATGTATATTTATTATTGTTATACGGACAGAGAGAAGAAAGGGGAGGTGAGAGAGAGAAAAAATGAAGGCAATGGCAAGTTTTTGAAAATTAGAATGTTGGGCAAGGGTATTTTAGTCTTTTCATTCCAATTCTAATAACTTCAAACCTTGAGGGTATTTTAGTCATTTCACATGTAAAAAAATGTTAAAAACTAACAGAATTGGACGAAAAGTGCAAAGTGAAAATTTTGCACATCTTAAGCGTAGCCAACTGAAAAAAAAATTCTAAAAATACCCACCTGAGAAACAGTAATATCTATGTATAGCCACCTGAAATTATTCCTTTAATATATTGAATATCAACTAGCTAGTTGTTACTAAAAGATCATGATAAAGAAATTAGTCTTGTCATCTGAATATTCAATTTCATCCGATATGCTATCTGTTATGCTATTATATTTTTGTACTACAAAACCAATCATTCTGTTTTATTCAAGGAAAAAAAATAAATTAGTCCTCCATTGATCATACTTAATATTCTTATCCTGTACACATTTTTATTAACAAAAAGAGTTGAAAATGTGTAAATTTATAGTATTGTTTAAATATGACGAAGAATATAATACTCATTCTACTATATGTTAATATGACCAATTAGGCCCTAAGTTGCTTCTAATGATAAGCGAACATATTATGCTTCTCCACCTGGCCTGATTATGTGATGGTTTGAAATCTATCTAATAGTAGCTGATTTTTATTATATAAAATTCAGATATGAATATTTCACCTTCAGTTGGAATAAATAAATAGATTTCAACCACCATGTGTTCCTCTAGTGGTTGACGATCTTGTTAAATTTACCTTTCAAGATTAGGCTCAAAGATCGAATCTGAACGTATTTAATTTGGCTACGTTATCCGATAAGATTATAGATCTCGCGTACAAATATGCGAATATACTGTATCTTCCCAAAAACAGCTCAAAACCAAGCTCTCAAATTGATCTATATCTTCTCAACCATCATCGACTAGTTTGAAAGAGAGGGTTGCAAAGAGAGGTTTGGGGAGGGTCGAAATTGAAATCGTGTTATGTAATTATTTTTTTTAATATTTCTTTGAATATTACGTCACTTTCCCTATCTACCTATAAATTCACCCACCCAAATACCTGAGCCTCGAACCCTGGTCTGAAGTTAGGAAACGAGCATTGTCAACTACTAAGCTACATTTAAACTGTTATTTTTATTTAAACTGTTATTTTATGTAAAAATAAGCGTGATATTTTTCTGTTGCATATTGGTCACTCCTTGGTAATTTAGATTAAAATCAAGCACGTCTTGGCCCGCCGCCTCCAGAGAATATTGAGGTAGCTACACGTCAACGAAATCATGTCAGACTATACATTTGTTTCCGTTGATTCGAACATAATATAAGTCGAAAATCATACAGCCATAAATGGTCCTACCTCCACTCACTCACTTTGTCTCTCTCTCGGATTCTATGGAACTTTCCTACAACCTTCACTTCATTACTTCTGTACATACATTGTCCTCTCTCTACCAGCTCCACTCAATACTAAAAAAAAACAGAAGAAACTAATCATATTAAATAAAAATCAACAAATGTTAATAAAAATTAAGTAAAGATTAATTAGACTAGAGGTTTTCAATTTAGACTTGGAACTGGTCCCCAAACTTAAAATAAGCCTAATTCACAATTGAAAAATCAAGAACCATAATTTGGTTTTGGGTTTAATTTTGATAAAACTATTGATTTTGATTATGGTTTGGTTCTAATTCTTGCATACCATAGATTACAAGTAACCGACTAAGAACCAAATCAAACACATTCACACGTCACATTCCATTTAACCAACATGTATGGTTGTAAATTTTAAGATTTGACACAAATTCGTCTAATTCGACCCATAAATCGAGTCAAAATTGAAGTCTTGAAATCAACCGATTTCTCACCCAATTAGAACGTGGTACCGAACCGTCCAAAATCAGATAGAACCGAAACCACGCCCATTCACACAATTGTAATTTGGATCCTCAAATTCGAGAAGCAAAGTGGCCAGTTCGGTCCGGTTTTTAGCCGGTTCAATTCCCAAACCACGGACACTCCTAGAACATCTATAAAACCCCTTTTCTCCACATTCCCATGAATCAAGTGTCTCGGCATCCAAACACAAACACTATCTTTTGATTTTCTCATGGAATTAGACACCCATTTTTCCATAGACGCACTTCTTGATTCTTGCTCCAACCAGAGATTCGATCATGGGTTTCTCATCGATTCCTATTTCCTGTCGTCGTTGACAGGTTCACATCCTCCAAATTCCGACGGAGAGTCCTCTTCGGACGACGGGACAGCTTCGAGTTCAATTATCAAGCTCGTCGGAGAGATGCTGATGAAAGAAGAAGAAGACTCCGAGTCCATGCCCTCCATGTCGCAACACTCTCTCGCCCTCCAAGCCGCTGAAAAATCCTTGTACGACATCATCGGACAAGTTTATCACCCTCCCAGTCCTGATCCAATTCCTGAACCCGATTTCAATTTCCAGGCCATTTTAGCCGATTCTCCAAATACCCTTTTCGACCCAGATCCAGATTTTAGTAACAAATCCCCAAATGGGTCGAAGAAGAATCATAGGAGAGAAGAAGATGATGAAATTGAGAGGTGTTTTTTCCCCAAAAAAGCAAAGAGAGCCAAGAGAAGCGGCGGCGGAGAGGTGGTGGATCTGTGGACTCTGCTAACACAATGCTCACAATCTGTTTCCATCAACGACAAGAGAACATCACACCAACTCCTGACCCAAATCAGAGACCACTCATCGCCTCGCGGTGACGGCCTCCAGAGAACCGCCCATTACCTGGCCAACGCCCTCGAGGCCCGCCTCGCCGGAGCCCGGGCTCCCCCCTACTCCCCGCTCGTCAGCGACGCCGCGTCGCCGCCGGAGATCCTCAAGGCCTATCAGCTCTACGTCACGGCCTGCCCTTTCATGAGGATGTCACATTTCTACGCCAACACAATCATCATGAACAAATTCACCCAAAAGGACACTAAGACGACGACAACGACCCTTCACATCATCGATTTCGGTATCTTGTACGGTTACCAATGGCCCTGTCTCATCCAGAGGCTGTCCCAGCGGCCCGGCGGCCCCCCCAAGCTCCGGATCACTGGGATCGAGCTCCCCCGACAGGCGGAGAGAGCGAAAGGCTCCGATTCCGACCCGGGGAGGCGGTTAGAGGACTATTGTAAGAGATTCAGCGTCCCGTTCGAGTACCATGTCATATCGAAGAAATGGGAGACTATAAAGTATAAAGACCTTAGGATTGATAGATGTGACGCGACAGTGGTCAACTGTCTGTACCGTCTGAAGAACATACCCGACGAGACATTGGTCATCAGCAGCCCCAGAGACGAAGTGCTGAGGCTGATAAGGGAGGTAAACCCCGACGTTTTCGTCCATGGGGTCGTGAACGGGACGTACAACGCCCCGTTCTTCGTGACCAGGTTCAAGGAGGCGTTGTTCCACTTCTCGGCGCTGTTTGACATGTTTGAGGCGAACATTGGGCGGGGGGAGGACGAGGAGAGGGTGGTGTTCGAGAGGGAGATATTCGGGAGGGATGCGATGAACGCAGTGGCGTGCGAGGGGGAGGAGAGGGTGGAGAGGCCGGAGACGTACAGGCAGTGGCAGGGGAGGAGCGTCAGGGCGGGGCTGAGGGCGGAGACGTTGGACGGGGAGCTGATGGGGATGGTGAAGGAGAGGGTGAGGAGAGGGTACCATAAGGATTTTGTGATTCATGAGGATGGGCCGTGGATGGTGCAGGGCTGGAAGGGGAGGTTGATCTATGCCATTTCATGTTGGACACCCACATAATTAAGATTGTGCATGAGACAAGTACAATGTAGTTTATGTGAATAACAATCAAAATCACCCATTTCAAGTTGTTGGACTACATAAATATTCACTATCTACCTAAGTAGTTGCAACTTGCAAGTGATATTACCAAAGTTTGATTGAGCAACTGGTCGAGTACTTGAACTTTAGAGCATCAAGATTTAAGTTAGTTTAATCTCTCGCGAACAACTAATATTGTCTGAAGTGCCCAGAATAAACTTCCCGTCTTCACGGGGATGTCTTCAACCTAAATATTGATATATTACTGATAAGAAAATAATTGTTGGCTCTAACATGTACATGGTAATGAGTGTCTCTAACTCCCAGCATTTTTTACTGATTTAATTTTATGCTGGGTTTCGTTGAACACGTCGCTTGAGTTTGCCTTTCTCATGCTCTGTCTCTTTGCTTACATCCGCTCTGAGTTATTGAACATAGTTGAAGCCCCATGTCTAAAGAATGTAAACATCTTGAGGCCTCCTCCTATCAGCTTGAGCTTTTATGTGGGTTGTGTTTTAATTGTATCATAACTCGGTGTGATGATCCATGGTGTGATCTATTTGTGTTGCATTCCCGATCCTTGGCGTGATCCACGTGCTAGGCCCGCACGTGAGGAGAGTGTCGAAGTCTCACACCTAAAAAATGTGAATTCATCAACCACTTGATAAATAGTTTGAGCTTTCAGGTAGGTTGTTTTATAATTTATTGTCGTAATTGTAGGTGCAATCCACTTGGACAATGGTAATGAGTTTGTAAGGGTAAGAGAGAGTGTATGTCGAAGTTTTCTAGTGTGACAAGTAATCAGGTTCGAATTCTAATTGTGGGATCTTTTCATGTAATTCTTTCACAACTCATTTCTCACTAACAATTCATGTTTTGTCAAGCGTTAAAAATAAACATTTATGCCTTCAACCTAAATATTGATATATTGCATCTCGTGGTAATTAGTTTGTGTGGGCGAGAAGTATATGTTAAAGTTTTTTGTCGCGACAGGTGAAACTAAGGGATCACAATTAACTGATAAATTACACCAACTGCATAAACCAACCAAACCATGCAACAAAATGTTTAATGAACTGTGAATAATTAGTCTGGTAATGGTTTTAGTCATTGAGATCCAGAGTAGATTGGTGTGGTTTTTAGTTTCAGAAATTGAAAATCATAGTTAATCACAACAAACTGGATTGCGCATAAATTCTTCTTCATTCCCATGAGTGCAGCCCAACACCATTGACGACATATATTATGTAGCCCAAACTTCTGTGAGCTTTTGGAGCCCAACATTAGTGATTGGTGCAAAACTTCTATTTTGATATTATCTAAAATAAAAACCTTGATGGCGTGGCTTCTTCTCTTCTATCGATCTTCAACAATCGCATGTTCTCTCCTTTCCGATTCTCAAATGATTCAAGTCATTGAAGAAACTGAGAACAGAAACAGTGCCAAACTCAAATATTGAGTCCTCTCCCCTATCCATCGGTTGTCAGGACCTTCATCTCAGCTTATGCATTTTTTTCTCCTTTGTCTTTTTTTCTCTGTGTGTCTTTATTTTCATTATCATTATTTTATCCGTTTCTCATTCTCTTTTGTCTCTTTATTGATGTATTTAGCTGTCTCTTCTTTTCTTCTTGAAATCTTTTGTTGGTTTCATCGATCAAATATCCCTTTATTGCTGAGCAAAAAAAATTCCATAACATATAAGAAAAATGCACACTCAATGCAACCTCCATAACTCAAAAAGAAACATTATCTCTTGTCTCTTTGCTTTTGTCTTCACATCCTCAACCAAATATTCCTCAAAGCTCAAAAGAAATGGCCCACATGAGAAGCACATTTTTCACAGTCGACACGGTTAAAATCGACTGAAAATCCGAATGGATTATAACTGTCAATTATTGTATTTGCCTTTACAATTATGGTTCTCGTGATGCAAGAACCACCAGATGCGGATTTGTTTCTAATATTGGGGTGGTTGCGGTTAATCAACCACTGTCACCCCTAGATCAAGTATTCATGATATGAGATGCAACAGTACCAAAACACTATTTTCTTGTCCACGAGTACAAGTGCGACCTATCATTAATATGGGTGTTGTAGCTCATATGGCACATCGCTCGATTTTCACACGAGGGGATGCACCTACACAAATTTTTTATTCACACTTACCAATTAATTCATCATGCCTTGTGATACAAGATGCAACAACACCAAAACACTCTTCTTTTTTTCCCTAGAATGCAAATACACTTATCATCAACATGGAGGTGTAGCTCATATGGTATGTGAGAGGCAAAAGGTTCAATTCCCTGCACTCATAATTCAAGAATCACATATGCGGGTTGATTTTTAAATATTGGGGTGGTAGATATTTATTTATAAAGTGATTGTATATGATCAACATCCGGTATTGTCATAATTTAAGGTGCACTCCATTTGAACAAAAACATCATGGTAATCAACTAGTCATAACTTAACAAAAACATCATGGTAACTAATCATAACATTGAGAATTAGACTTTCTGCTTTTATTTTTATTGTACAATATTGGAATAGTAGGATAGTACTTCAAGTACATTATATTTGTTACTTTCATTTAGTGGGTCACATGATGTTACAATACCAAACAAGGTTAACAAAACTATGCAGTAACTGAAGTCTCTATCATCATCTTTCCAGAGTAGCTTCTCATTTCTTGCTTCCCATGAATTTCCCATAGCTCTGGTATTGCTTCTCTTATGTTGTGAATGCTCTCCACTGCATAATCTACTCCTTTCAGTCTCTGACTATTTCCCACCTATATAATTCAAATTCACACCAAATTAATTACCATTTATGCCATTCCTTCACAGTCAATCTTCAAGAGAAATCTAATAACTTGTAACTTACCAACACAGTGTCCATGCCCAATTGCTTCCCAGTCTGTATATTTCTGATGCTATCTTCAAAGAACACCTGAAAATTAGTCACCATTAAGCATGTCAGATAATTGAAAGCATAATTCAGAGAAAGTGTAAACAGATTCAAGACATATTCTTAATGAAAAAGTTCCTAAGAATCAAAATATTGTTTCAAACCCATCATGTGTTGATTCACATAGAAATTTGCTTAGAGCCTTACAGTTGTATGAGGGTTGATGTTGGCAATCTTGAAAGCTTGTTGAAATGCACTCTCAAATGGCTTGCAAACAATTGGAGTCTCCGGAAGCTCTGAGTCACCATTGAAAACCACATCTCTTCTCGGCTCGTCAACTCCATTATTGTTGCTTCCATCAATGGGGTTCAGAGTCTCAAAACAAACCACCGTTTCAAAGCAATCCTCCAATCCCAATATGCTGAGACATTTGGCTATATGGGTTTTATCCGCGTTACTGAAAAGCTACAAAATTCTCAACATACAAACAACTATGAGCACAAGTAGGGCTGTCCATTTTTACCCAGTACCCGACGACCTAAATCTGATTGACCCGATACCCGACAAACCGGAGTGAAAATCGAGTTGGATCGACCCAACCCGACTAAAAGGGGAGTCGGGCCTTGGGTGTGATTTACAAAACTGCCGAGTAACCCGACTCACTTACTCACCCGGGGGCCTGATAAATCAAGCCATATTATGTCCTCGAAGCCCAGCCCAAACCAAGAATAGATTCTGGGGTGAATTGAAATTGGGCAGAGGCATATTGTATCGGGTCTGTTGGTTCTACCCGACTCAACCCGACACCCGACCGAGTCAAACCTGACTACTCGACCATGAAGTTGAGTCGAGTATCGGGTACAACCTACTGAACCCGACAGTACCTAAGTTGGGTCCAAAACTAGTTGGGTCTATCCGACCCGTCCCGAATAACAACCCTAGCACCAGATCACAGATTCATGACTTAATCACAAGGGAGTAGCTTGTAATTATGAGAATACTCACAACTTTACGGATAGGCAAGCCAAGTAAGAGACTCCTCAGAACATGGTCGGTTTTTAAGTTTTTGTATGGCAATCTTCCATGGACAAAACTGTGATAGTCATCGTCGTCAAAGTCATAGCCAATGGCATGGAGACCGGCCATGGATGTTCCATAGTTCTTGTACAGCACCCGGTTCATCTCCGGGACTTGAGCTTCATCTATGCCAAGCTTCTCAGTCATATATTCTGTACAGACACAAGCAAACCAGAGGAAATCATGTCATGAATTAAATTTGGATCAAATATGAAGATGATCTTTGACTATGCCATGACATGTTATTGTTACCTTCAATGTTCTTGGCACATTGTTTGGACAAACCAGAGCTCTGGGCGTAAAGGGTATCATCAAGATCTGTAGCAACAAACACAATAATTTTCTTAACAAAATCAATAAACAATGTGTCAGCTACGTTCACACAACGAATGTGAACAAGTGTGCAATTATATCACAACAACATATGAAGTATTTATACTAATCTTAAACTAAAAGGGTAGCAAAATAGGCCCAAAACAGAAATCAACTCGTTGATCGAAAAAAAGTTTAAGCAGATTCAAGGCATATTCTAACAAACATAAAAACATGAAAGCTTACCAAAGAGAAGACAGTCAAATTTTGGGGCCAGGGCTTGCAGAAACTGGTTTTGATGTTCCATGTTGATTCAAAGGAAACAAAAAGACTTGAATTGAATAGAAAATGAGAGAGAGATGTGAAATCAAATGAATGAATGATGAAGAGAATTGGAGAGAGGTGGTGAGTTTATATAGGGAAGGTTGTGTGCACATATGGACATGAAAGTCTCTTTTTTTATTTAGTTTTAAGTCTTATTTAAAAGACTGCATGTGAAAAGCATTAGAGCCAACAATAATGGAATTACTGAATTAACTAATAAAAAAGGACCCATTAGCTACAACACATGGATGTCATTTTAAAATGAAAACACGGTTTAATGTTTAAGCAGCCCAAGTTTCATCTTGATTTTGGCTAATCCAAGAAGAAGCTCGTTGATTAAATTAACAAAAAGGTCACGCTATTTAGAATCGTGACTTCACGTTTAAGTACAGAAAATTGATTTTCTTATGTATTAGAATCCGTTATACATATCACATCGAAAGAGACTAATTTATTAAATTTTAGGTCGTCAGTGAAGGGATAGAGACGCCGTAAAGTTGCTTGTTTCAATTTTCACGTTGTCCTTATACATGAGACTTACTATTAAACCCTAGATTAGGGCTACCATTAGTTTGTTCTGGAAAACATATTTACTTTGCTCAATAGTTAAGGGTAGGCCTATTAGGCAGACAGACTTGACCACATACAGGTGTGTTTGACCATCTAAAACCTTCCAAGAATCTGCGCAACTCGCAATTGAAAACGAAAAGTCCTCTTTCAACATCAATGCGATACGTGTCCTTTTTATTGTCTCCTTGAAAATGTGACATTCATTGAACAAAGACAAGCTAGAATATTCATTTTATCATAAAATTTGGGTACAGATTAAAGGAGTGAGACCTGTTGGGATGGCAAAAATTAAAATTCGAACCTGACGGATACTCGATTAACTCGTCACGTTTGAAATTGGTGAAACTTAAGGCTGTGCACGGTTCTGGAACCGGACCGGACCAGACCGAATCAATCGGTTCTTCATTTTGGAGACCCAAATCCGGACCCAATAAGTGGGTATCGGTCCGGTTCTAGGCACGGTTCTACAGTCCGGTTCCCGGTTCTACCCAATTAGATCCA
>JAYMTP010005662.1:0-13070 GCA_036897365.1 Geranium brycei | reverse complement strand
AGCCACTTCTACCACCGGAAAACCTCCCCTTCCTCCCTGCAAATCGGGCCTCAAGCCCCCTCCCGAACACACGTCCATCTCCTCCTAATCCGCCTCTTCCTCCCTAACCCAATCCCCGAAACCCAAAACCTCCACACCTGAAACCCTTACTCGCCGCACCTCCCAAAGCCCTCCCTCGCAGACCAGTCGCCGCGAGATTGGATTTGACAAGCCCCAATCGCACGCTCCCCAGAGCCTACGCACCTCCGCCGCACTGCCCAGCCTTCGCCGCCGCCGAATTTCTCCCCCGTAGACAAGATCACTGCGACTTCGTCAGATATCGACGAAAACCCTAACGCACGAGGCGAGGGTATAGACCGCTAATAAGTAAATATAAATAAAAATCCCTGATCAATTTTTACATGTTAAAACTTCAAAAAAAATTACTTGTCAAAATTATACAAAATGATAATCATACCTCAAATTTTTTAATTAATATATACTTATGTCATTGTGACAAATGGATTGTCTCAGAGAATGCACTCTAGCGAGATTCTCTCTCTCCCGGCTGCACTCACTTTTTTTTACTATATTTCATTGTTGGTTGTTTCCATTTTTTTTATTTTACAAGAAGAAAAAAAAACAATGACATAATTTATTCTAGAATTTAACTCAGAAAGAAGAAAAAAAATTATATGCAACATCAACTCCAAATGAGGAGATACCGATGGCAGGGGATTGAATATGCAACCAAAATGGACCGCCGCCAGCGCCATCGTCTTGCTGCGGACGAATGCTATCTCTCGCAGCTCCAATTTCTCAGTAGCCCGAACAAGTATGGACAGAACACACGACGATATTTCCTAAATCCCAAAACCAAAAACCACTAAAAACAATGGGGTAATTTTAAAACAATTACCTCATTCATAATCTTTTCTACTCTCACTGTAAACTTTGTAAAAGGGAAAAAAACTATACTATATAGTTTTTTTTTGAGGAATATACTATATAAACTATTGATTGTTGGTATACATATATGTAAATAAAGGCATAGAACTCTTGTGAGTTGAGAAATTTTCGAAGCAGAAAAGCAAACTCCTAGTTGTCTCTTGAAATAGAATTTTCAAGTAATCAAAACAAGGCAATAAAGGATATGATTTCATTGATTTGGAGAGTTTAGAGAAAGAACTTTTCTCGGGAAAGAGGGAAAAGGAAACCCCAAGAAAGCCTCTGTTCTATTGTGTGTATAAATACCGGAAATGGTTTTCATGTTTCATGAGATTTTCTTCTCCGGGGAAGAGAAAGTGGAAGGAGAGTGGGAGAAAGAAAGGTAGTGTTGTGTTGTGTTTGGAGGAGGAGAAGAAGAAGATTTTCTCGGGAAAATACACAAGCACAAGAATTGATAGAAAACATCAAGAAAAGGATCATCAGATTTTGCCTCTCCAGTCTTGGTAATTCACTGCAATACTTTTTCTCAATCTTCATGCTCTCTTATTTGTTCTGTTTTGTTTTGTTTTATTTTATTTTCTCTTTTGAATTGTTTTTCTCTTTCAGAAAATTCTTTGTTTTGTTTGATGAATCATGGAATTACAAATCATGGGTTTTGATTAATTTCATGTCACCAATAATGGGTTGTCCTGAGATTTGAATTTTGCTACCAAAAACATGTTTTTTTATTGCTTTCCTTTCATTTTCTTGAACAGAATTTGTGTTTTGGAGCCTTTATGGTAAAAATCAGCTTGTTTATATTTAAATTTCTTCGTATATTTTTACTGATTTTTTTTCAGTTCATTTTAGTCGTGGAGTCCGACCAGATTAATAGATTTTAATATTTCTTCATTATGTTGAGATTTATTTCCTTGCTATCGAATTTTGCTAATTATGATGTACAAAATTTGACAGAACAATTATATTCTTAATTTTGGCATTGGTGTAGGCAATGTCTGCAACTCTAGTCAGTGACTCAATGGGGATGTCCTCTGCAGCAAAGGCTCAATCAGGAGCAGCAAAAATGAGTGGTAAAGAAGAAATAGTTGAGGCTGTGAAATGTTACTGTTGTGGACTGGTTGAGGACTGCACTTTGGCCTTCAAAGAGACCACAAGAGAAAGGTACATTCCAAATGCCTAAATCTCTTTTTTCTTCTTCTTTTGAGGAATAAATTTTATAATGTTGTACATGTTTTGACTTAACTCATTCCACCCTCTTTCAAAAAAAAAACTCTTTCCACCCGAGAGGGTCCCACTTGAGTAAATAAACTTTAAGCAGGGAAAACCTCGAGATGGTGAAAGTCTAGTAACCGAAAACATCACTAACTTATGTTTTGACTGAATAACATGACACTCTTGAAATCACGTTATACTAAAAAAGATCATCTTAAAAGTTAAATACTTCTAATAACTCTCAACAAGGAGTTAAATATTTTTTTAAAATTGAATTTTATATTGTCATCGTGACTTAATATCTGTCACGGATTAAGATCTCGGTTAATCAGATAATATTTAAACCGTGAAAATGGGATTATGAAAGAGCAATACAAGCATCATGTTAGTAGGCAACGAAGGCTCTATATGGCGAGATTCTAAGATCCGAAAGTATCACTAGCTTTTGCTCTAATTCGAGTAGCGTATTAAATCCCGCGTGAATCAATAAGGATCGTCCGAGAACTCCTAAAAGAGAGTGAAATAGAACATGAAAACACATAAGTTTATGTTTTTGTTACATTTTATTAATTGATTTATGTTTGTTGCATAGGTACAATGGGAAGTGGTTATGTGGATTGTGTGGAGAGGCAGTGAAAGATGAGGTAGTGAGGGCAGAGAGGCTTATAAGCACAGAAGAGGCAATGGCAAGGCACATGAACTTTTGCAAGACATTCAATTCCTCAAACCCTCCTTCTCATGACCCTACATTGCTCTTGATTTCTGCAATGAGACAGGTTTTCAAGAGAAGCTTGGACTCCCCAAGAGCAGTGAGGAGTGCTAGCTTTCCTCCGGCCAACGCGGACGGAGAAAGTGGCCGCTCCGGCGGGCTTCCTAGGTCGGAAAGTTGCTTCCCTACCCTTTAATTTGGGGTTTGAGTGAAGTTTGGGACGAATAAAAGAGAGATGATGAATATTTAGTACTTGCACTATGCTAATTGGTCGGTGAAAATAAAACCCATATAAGAAGAACTGTAATCAAAGTAGATTTGACTCATCCATGAATACTAAGTTGTAAGTACTGGATCACACTCTCATTTTCTTTTATCTTGACATAAATGTCAAAATCTGTAATTGAATATAGATCATTTCTTAACTATTTAAAATAATGGGCGAAATATTAGATTATGCACTAATTAGAACGATTGACAGCAAATCTTACATATCACATATCTAATTTGTACTTCAGACTCTATACTTGGATAATTTTTAATGAGTTTTACGTATCCAATGATAATTATTTAAAATTTAGAAGTGGTGTGAAAAAACATTACAAAACCTAGATTGGCTATTACTAGCATTGATTTGATTGTGCATGCCTAGTTTTAATTTTCATTGTAGATGCCACAATAAGGTCATTTTTAGGTCTTCAAGAATCAAAATTAGGATATAAAATCTTTATCTGGTTCTTTCTCTTGTCTACAATCACAAATGAGAATATTCACTTGTCTTGTAGTTTTTGTATACTATGCTGTTTTTGAATCTTAACGAGGTAAAGTTTTAAATATGTTTCAATTTTGTTCAAGGTTCAAACATAAATTAATGTTGTGTGTGACTCTAATGACTGGCTAGATGGTGTAGAGTTACTTTTTTAGTATTTTGTTTACTTTAGATTAAGATTAACAATATATTTCTTATATAATATATCATATTGCATTTCGTAAAAAAATCTCAAGATACATATACATTGACCTGAGATACTTTTACCCTGTAACTACTAAGAACAAAAAGAGGCCAACAAGGCTGAACCACATAGGGGCTTGTGGCTATGACTGATTTGTTTCTTAAGGGCATGTGACTTTTCTGGTTTGGAAGATAGCCAAACTTGGCCATTTTGCTACACAATCTTGTAGATCAATTATTTTTGTTCTTTTTTTTGGAGAAATCAGTGTGATCTATATCAATCACTCCCATGTCTCAATTATGATTCTCTCTTCTTGATACTTCTGAGAATTTGAGAGAACCATCACCAACCATCATTTTCACTTCAATTCTTGGGTTCTTATATAAACTTCAATGCCCTAAATCAATAAATCTTGTGGTTTACGATGAAAATGGGTGTAATTCATTTATTTTGTTTTCTCATAAAATAAAACGTGCTTAGATTCTGAAGTGTAAAGTCAATATTTGAACATGTTATAAGTCGATGAAGGCATGTACTTTTGCTTTCAAAATATACTAGCTCAAAACCAGAATATTTTGTTTAAATCAGCAAAACGATTTTACTCAAACATTTTTCACAAATTATGACAAGTAAAGGGTAATTCACTTAACATGTGTATAAATATTATTATAAAAAAACTAATATATAATATAAAAAGTGTCATTGTCGCTTAACATGGTGATTTGTTTTAGGGAATATGATTGAGCATCTAAAACTAGTTCCTAGCTACTACTTGTTCAAGTCTAAAAGCATATACTATCTTTACCTCCAATTACTTGCCTTTGTTTCTTTCTTGCTTGACTTGGAGAGCAGTTCACCTAATCTTGTATCTAGATTGCATCCTTCACATTTTGTCTTTTACTTGAACCCATTCCCAATCATTTCTCTTTAAATTATGGGCTTGAAATCATATATATATATATACAGGTTCCACATGCTACATTCACTTTTGTTTAATGTTGAAAACCCAAGTGGGAATGACCCATCATTACATTAGATGATTGCTTGTTTAACTAATTTAAGCTATTATTGCATGACATTTTGTGAAATGAGAGTATGATAAGAGTGACTGTGTGTGTGTCCAAATTTGATATAATTCAAAATTTTAAATTAACAAGAAAAGATTTTAAGGGTTTGCAATTTTAGATCTTGCCCTCCCAAGTAAGAGTTAAAATACATTTTAAATTCATTCTCAGATGATACCTCCTATACAAAGGAGATAAAATTTCACTCTCAAATTAACATAAATAATTGATTAAGTTTACTAAACCAACACTTAAACTTGTCCTCGTCCCAATCATAAGGCATCAACAGGATTATATAATATTGCTTATATTAGCAGTACTGTTGACTTCATTAAAAAAGTAGAGTTAAGACAAAAGTGTGAGACAAACATTTACTGTAGGGATGTCACACTTTTGGAACCGGCTCGAACCAGCTACCTCGATTCTCAAATTTTAAGAACTGTAATTAAAGCAAATAGTATTTGATGGAATAGTTATAATCAAGGTTATCAACTTCGGAGCTCGGGGCAAAACTCATTTTGTATTAAAAAATAATTCCATATGTAATATTGACAAAATTATTTATGTATAACAAAATTTATCGTGTATGTGGCACACGAACTCCAAAATTTATCCGATTAATTATACATTTTTTGAGGCATTAATTATACATAGATATGAAAATTTTAAATTAATCGTGTATGCTTATTGAAGTTTATCTTCTAACATTTAATATTTATTCGATAAATTTTAATGCTAGAAGATCAAAAGGACATGGTTGATTGAATATATACCGAACCAAAATGTTTTAACATTTAATATTTATTCACCGAACCAAAAAGCTCTGGTTGATTAAATGTATTGTAGATACTAGCAACTATAATTAATTGAATTTGGAAGCATTGAGGAAGAGAGGGTCTGGTTTTCAAAAATAAATAAATATTGGACTGGAATGAATCGGACCGGACCATAATTGGACTGAATCGGTCTAGACCGGTTTGACCGAGCTAAGGCCGAAAATCACAGATTCCGGCCAGAATCCAGCAAGTTTCATAACACTGGTTATAATCGCTCAAGACCATGGTCGTTTCTTCAATTATAACTGAACTGTCCTCCTTGAATTCTTACACTTTTTATCGTTGTGAAGTACATAAGGATCATTTCAGTCTATTTTGCATTTAAAGTCCGTTTGTAGATTGACTTCCTCATGCACAATAAAGTCATTATTTATAAATTTGGGAGACATACGAGTACACCTAAAGTTTTATCTTTTTAATATAGATACACCCAAATTTAATTTGAGAGAGAGATATCTAGCGGAGAAGATTGAGCTGAGAGGGATGAGTATTATAGGTTTGAAAATTTGAAAACCAAATAAGGTCATTTTAGAGAGAGGTCGTCGAAGAAGTGTCTGCCGAAGAATATTAAGTGGAAAGGGATGAATATCATAAGTTTGAAAATGTAAAAATCAAAGAACATTTTAAATTTTTTTTTACTGGAACAACAGTAAAATAAATTAAAAGTTAACAGAATTGAGTAACGTGAGAAAAAAATGAAAGTTGAAATACTTCGAGCAAACAAAGTATGCGTAAGTAGACATATCTAACATTACACTTATCTAACATTAGACTGCAACTGACTACACAAATCAGTATATTCTTGTGTTTACTTCATTTCAATGTGGTTTTTTATTCCATATTTATTTTTTAAATATAACAATTTTTCCCTTCGGAATCCTTGCAATGATAACAAGAACTGAACTGAAACAAAATGACATAGATGACTAAATTGGAACCAAAATACATGTAAGGACCAAATCAGAGTAAGATAACATACTCGGGGCTTAAATCGACAAAATATATTTGATGGACTAAGTTCAAAGAAAATGCATGGTTCAAAAACTATTGGGAACATTTTCCTTGAACAACACAAACACAAGAACATGGGAGCATTAACTATGTTGTCATATTAGAGAAAATGGTTGTATCTGGTCTGGTTATATCATGATGTAGCACCAATTTGAACCCACAAACCATACCTGAAACTAAATAGTGGACCAAGATTAACTACTCTCTGTTCAGTGGTGTAGTGTAGGTGCCAAATCATGTCCCTTATCCAACCCCAGATTTTCCTAAAATCATGGTAACGTATGGTCCAAGGCATCTATCTATCTGGTAAGATCCAATGCATGAACCAGAGAAGAGAATTCAATCCAACATGAATCAGCAAGAATAAACATGACAGACTCGAAGATCCAATGCATGCGCCGGACAACTCAATTCAATGTGAAAGAAAATAGATATTTGATATAAACGGGAGAGATGGATCTCCCCGGAGTCTTTCATTGATAAACTAGGCGTTCAAAGTACACACAAGTGCTAGCCAGAACAAATCTAGCTTTACCTCTCTGAGTTTCTTATTTTTTGCAAGTAAATATAGCCGATACGCGTTAACGAACATGCGGTACCTATCAGCCGAAGTTGATGCCTTGTGCAAGAGGCAATTCACTTCCGTAATTGATTGTACTGTCAAGGAAAATCAACGAGAAGATTGAGGAATGCGGAAGATGGCGAGATTGTAAATATAATCATAATTTTCAAGCGATGCAAAAGCTTACCAAGTAGAGCGTCGCATGTACTGCTTCCAAGAGTCACTTCCTGCCTCGCGGCCACCTCCCGTGGCCTTTTCTCCGCCAAAAGCACCGCCAATTTCAGCACCGTTTGTAGGTATGTTTACGTTTACGATACCACAATCACTTCCTAGAGGACTGCAAGAGAAAAGATTCACAGAATGGTCTTAAACACAATATTTGATGAAAGAAGTCACAATTTTGAACAAATTCTGAATCTATGAATGTGTATCCACGAGGCATGTAGAAACTCACCCAAGCCATTTGAAGATAATTTCAGGTTTGCGGGTAAAGATAGAACTACTCAATCCTTGTGGCACTGAGTTGTTTATTTCAATTGCTTCTTCTAAAGTCTGTAGAATAATCAGAATGAGGATATGCAATAAGTGCATGAACAAGCAAGATATAATAAGACTACGAATTCTTTCAACTTATTTTTATCAGTAGAGTGAAGAATACGTCTGAAAATGGTTACCTTAAACTTCATAACATATAGAAGTGGAGCAAATAACTCTTCTTTCACACAATCTGTATTCGGGGAAATCTCAACTATAGTGGGCTGCACAAAGTTGCCCTCCGACTCTATAACAGAACCACCTGTAAGGATCTTCCCTCCCTGCAAAGCAACAGATGAATCCACAAACATTTTACACTAATAATTCACCTTTTTAAGGAGATCGTGAAAGAATATTGCTACCAGCCTTAAACTACACCACGGAGAGATTCAAGACTACCCATGTGTTAAACAAGCTGCAAAGCATATTCATCTGCAATCGTAGCAAATTATACCCTCCGCCCCAAAATATGTAATATATTTGACTTTTAGTGAAAATTAAGGACTGGGGGAGTTAGAGCTTGACTTTTCCCATATGTCCTTGTGACTCCCCATGTGCTTCCCATTAAGTGGTTATCACCAACTCAAACAACGGTATTGTTGGTAATTCAAGCATAATTTATTTCCTATAAAGAAAAGTGAACAATTACATTTGAACATCAAGTTTAGTAAAGTAGTAGACTCAAGTGCATATTGCTCTCCGACACTTTCAATATAACCCTTGAGTTAGCATCGGAAGACATAGTGAGAGAATAATTTCCCAACTAATTAATGCTAAAATTCCAATCATATGTGAACTAGAAAACAATCTAATCATACAAAGAAGAAAACCGCTAATATATGAAATATTAGAATGCATTAGGTACAAGGGTTGAGAATGTACACACCTGAGACTTAATGATTTCTATTCCCTTTTCAAAGTTCTTACTTGAAGTAGGAGTATGCAATGGCCCCAACAAGGTGCCTTTCTCTAACGGATCGCCTATTTTAACTTGTTTGTACACAACAAGTAGTTGATCGAGTACAGTTTGATATATACTTTCATGGACAATCTTCAACAAAAACATGTGAAATGTTGGCTGTTAAAAATTACTGATGCAGTCACCACGTTAAAGTTTGAATGAAAATAACAAATTAAGGTACCAGTCTTCGGCATGTTGTGCAACGCTGACCAGCTGTGCCAACAGCAGCAAAAAGAACGGATCGAACAGCTAGCTGAATGTCAGCATCATCCATAACTATTATAGCATTGTTTCCACTTAATTCTAGCAAGCATTTACCATATCTCTCATTCACTATTTGTTGAACCATGAGACCAACCTGCAGTATACACATGCAAGATCGACTTGAATTGGATTTTAGGTCATGTCAACAAAAAACTACAGTAAACATCCATACAAGTTTGAAGACAGTTGAATATTCAGTAAATAAAAGAAGAATTGTAGATTAGTACTTCTAAAGACAAATCCAGTGTTATATTCTTTTTAAGATATTGGAGAAGACATCAGTACCTTGGAACTTCCGGTGAACGAAACAAGAGGTATACGTGTATCTTTTGCAATAAGCTGACCAATTTCAGCGCCACCACAGAAGGATGTGAAAATTGCACCGGGTAAGTTGTTCTTCTCAAGAACTCCAGCTACTAGTTTTGTCATGGCAATGGTGATTAACGGAGTTGTTGGAGCACCTTTCCTGTTATTCATGAAATAAAGCAGAAAATTGTTTCATTAGTCATTACAGAACCATTGGTTCCCGTACAAAGTCATTACAAGGTCTTTTGTTTAGGCAAGTACCATAGCAACATTTACTATGAGATTAGTCACATGTTCCCTTCAGAGACGATAAAAAAGGCACTAGTTGAACAAAATTATTACTCCCTCCACTCCACCCAAAATAAGTGTTTCATTTCCATTCAACCGGTTTATAAAGCATAATTTTCCTACAATATACTTCCATAAGTTGGTTAAAATAACTTGAGTAGTGGGCACATGGGAGCATGAGGTGAATGATGGAAAATTGAGCATTATTGTGGGACATATTTTTTATGGTCAGATAAGACTTATTTCGGGATACAGGCAGCACATGAGTTCTTCTGAATGGCTTAATCATGTAGCTAAGAACTCACCAGACAACGCAGTTGCCACACACCAGAGCAAGGCAAGCATTCCATCCTAAACAACCACATTTACATATGAAGTTAATTACATATCACGAAAGTGAAATTGATCATTTTAAATAGCCTGTATCTATCCCCTATAGGATCCGGGAATTTGTATTAGTAGAGAAAGAGTATACAATACATTCATGAGCCAGCCAATAGTTGACTCACCTAGAACGGCACATGGAAAGTTGAAAGCTGTTATCACTCCAACTATTCCAAGAGGATTCCACATCTGTGCTTAGAATACATATACAGTGTGTTAGATACAACACATCTGTGCTTAGAATACATGTACAGTGTGTTAGATACAACACCTAATCTGAAATTTTTAGTAAATTCAATTTTGACGAGCACAGATAAGGAACAGACCTCAAGCATCATATGATTTGGGCCTGTTAAGAAGTCAACCACAAATATATCAGGAATGACTTTTACGAAGCTGAAAAACACATGCAGAAAATTGCTGAAGGTAATATCATAGGCTTGGGCTTACGTTCTGAAGGAATTATTGATCCATTTAGCTGTCGACTTAGCCCCACGGCAAAATCACACATATCAATTATTTCCTGAATAAGGTTGGAGTTACAGAAGTATAAGGTTGTTATCAGGTAACAGATGATAAGAGTCGAGTAATATGATGTAAACAAGAAACTGAAATCACGGTTCAGGACCAAACCCCATATTCTGAGATATTGGGCAATGGATGTAACCTAAGGCCTATTTGTGAAACTTGAAGAACAGCCCAAATTTGAAACTATAAGCGCGTAGAAACAACAGCCGCATTAACATACCTGAACCTCTCCAATTCCTTCGGGAAGAATCTTCCCCATCTCAAGGGAGACAAGGCGGCCAAGCTGCTGGAGTTTGGTTCTCAATGCGTCACCTATCTGTCTGACAATTTCACCTCTCTTTGGTGCAGGAACCTGTTACATGAAGCAGACAAGACAGTACAAAAAATGGTCACTCACTCTAATTTATGCATAAAACGCTGTAACACTGTCAAAATAGATCCAATTAGCTAAGAAAATGTTGTATATCCCAAACATAACATCCACATGAAATAGACCGCACCTGCATCCATATCTTTGCAGCTTCATTACAAGCTTTCAAGCCTTCCTCGTAATCTTCAGCAGAAGCCTCCGCAACTTCAGCAATGATCTGAATAAATGAGTAGACGATACATTCATTACCTTAGCTGTATATGAAATCTACAGCTATAATTATTTACTTCCTTCAGTCCAAGCCCACTAGTGAGAGTACAATAGTAAGGCAAAAACTTGTACTTCCAAGTGACATTTCGTATCTAAATTGCAAATTTAAACAAAACTCCCATATCCCACTTGGCCCCAAAAGAAAAGCTTTGAAACAGTAATACCTTTACTTCATAAAAATTCGAATAAGAATCAGAAGCAATAGGCACTACATATAGGCCATAAAATTGATAATACTAAGAGAAAATTTCCTAAATTTGTTTGATCAAACAGAATCACGGACTTTAAATTCTTTCAAGACGCGTTTGAAGGAATAAGCCCAAAATATGAACCTGATTTGTTGCTGGGTTCACTGAGGAGACCACAGGACCATTTCCCTTCCAGCTTCCACTGGCATAGCAACCCAAATTTCGAGAACTCAGACCGATCTCACCCAGGAATTCATACTCTTTCTTCGAAAACCCCATCTCTGCACATAAACACACACAAAAATTCACTCACCCAAAATTCTCAATAACAAAGTTATCACCACTAAACTCAAAAATCAAAACCCTGTTGGTTGCCGAGAAAACTCAACACTTCACAGGACATGGTATCTAGTGCTCACTCGAGTAAAGGGTGCAATTGATTTGATCGATCCAAAACGCCCACTTTTACCTAACATTTTCTCGGCAACCAAACAAGGTAATAAAAAGGAAAAGAGCAAACAAAACAGTGATTTTCATACTTTCGTCGAAACCCCATTTCTGCACAAACAATAAACAATTTTTTTGGCTTACCCAGATTCTAAAAAAACAAAGCTATCGGCAATTAACTCAAAATTCGAAACCCGTTTGGCTGCCGAGAAAACCCAACACTTGACAACCCTTGCTACTGATAGCTCACTCGAGTAAATACTCCATTCGATTTGATCGATCCAAAAAAGGCACTTTTCCTAAATATTTTCTCGGCAACCAAACACAGTACTGAAAGGGAAAATGCAAACAAAAAAAGAGTGGGTTTTTATCTACCTTTTCGCTTTTGCTTGGCAGCGACTCGAGAAGTGTTTGATAAACCGTGGGCTATCAAATATTTATGTAGGAAGAAGAAGATGCGTATGGTACGAGAAGTCTCAAGATTGGATCAATAAATAAGCTGATTTACACAAAATCATCACCATTACTGCAAGAAACCAACAAAAGACCAGATGATCTGTCCCCCAATAAACTAATTTCCATTTTTTGCCCATCATTTTCTACAAGGCAGAACGTCATGCTGAGTAGGAATTTTTTTAGAGCATATATATGATGAAAATTACAAAGACTAACCAGTTTCTAAAATAATAGATTTCAGAGTGTATAGGGTAAGATACAACTCTACATTTTGTTGTTTTTAAGAAAGTAATACATTCTAATTAGAGTCATAATCTATTTTTGGTAGAACTTACAAGCAGAGTGTTATGAATATCCCGATACTGGCCGATACACTTATTGGTATTTTCAAGTTTTCCGTGACGAAATGACATATATCAGTGAAAATACCGGTCAAACTTGTTAACTCAGCCAAATACAAATTAATTTTGGTCTAATTCAGTTTAAATCAATTGATTTTGGTGAACTCTAATTTAAATCAATTAATTCTGATCTAATCCAGTTTACTTCGGTTTAAATTAATTAATTCTGGTCCAAATCGATTTTGTGTTGCAAATTGCAGTTGATATCCAAATCGACTTTGGGTTGCAAATTGCAATTGACAGTATGAGTATTTAACTTGATAACTATTTCAATGTGTTGTGAATTGTGAATCAATTTGTATAAGAAAAAATAATCATTATTGACAAGTTTAAAATTAAAAATGATTAAATATCATTTATTTCGTATTTTTTTGAAGAAAAAATGTATATATTATTAAG
>JAYMTP010005661.1:0-13072 GCA_036897365.1 Geranium brycei | reverse complement strand
ATTCATGTTGATCTTGTGTAGAATCAATCTACATTAAGATCTTTAATTTAAAGGATTCCGTGGTTAAATTTCCGCTTCCGCTGCATGAAATTAATTGTTTGGAACCCATGGAAACCCAACATTGGAGTGTTAGAATAACACATCGTTGTGCACCGTAACCCGAGTTACGGTTTAACTTACTATACATTTCTATTTCTATTTATTACGTAAATTTATATTTGAACGCCTCTACAATCTTCTAACAGACTCATTTGTAATTTAGAATGGCAAATAAACCATAAAAAATATATGAACGTTGTACTTAATCTCTAGATGAGTCCGACAAGGCCTAGACGAACCCAACAACACCAACGAAATTATTTGAAATTTAAAAAATTATAAATTCATACTCACAAGTCACAACGGCCCATCCATAAGGCGATTTAGGAAATCTCTAGGACCTTCAAAAGTATAATTTATGTATAAAGTACATTGAGTCTTACTCATCAGAGTTGATAAAAAAAGTCTTACGCATCAGAAAACAACAACAAACTTGAGTCATGGGACGATTCCAAAATTGAACTGACTGGTTTGGTTTTTAGATTTTAAGAACCGATGACCAAACCATTTAAGGAGGTTTGATTCGATTTTTACTGACTGACCCAACGGTTTGGTCGGTCAGCTTGGCGGTTTTTTCAGAAAAACAAAGGGAAGGAGCCATACGATTGAGTATTCACAAAAGGCACCAATTTAACAAAATCCTAGTTTCAAAATCAAGCATTGAGTTGTGGGATGATGACATAACAAAAAATTGACAACGATACCACACAAATTTTCACAAAAGTCATATCTTAACAATCAAAACGAATACCCACAAAAAAACAGACCACAAAACACAAAACCCAGAATCCCCAAAACAGAAAATTGAGCTAAACCATAAATTCAAAGCGGAAACGAAGAAAGATTGCAAATTTGAACTAACCACGAACTTACTTTCCTGACAGAGAGAGCTATGAAACGAAAACCCTTCGAACAAAACACGAATCTTGAATCTAAACACAAAAACGGTGGGTTGTTGTTGGTTTCGTCGAACTTAGAGTTGTGAATCGCCTCTTGCCTCTCTGCTACTGTTAGGGTTCGTGAATGGTCTGAGATTCGGTGTTGTTGAGACCCGACTTCGTTTCGTCGGAGTTTTTGAGCCTCGACTCGGTGTTGTTGAATCAATTTTGCCTCGTCAGACTCGGAGTCGCTTCTCTTCTCTACTGTGGTGTGGGTTAACTGAGTACCTCTTCGGTTCGGTTACCGACGGTTAAAAGAGAATCGAATCGTAGATCGAACCGGAGGAACTCCGTGTTGCTAAGAAAAACCGAACCAATTACAATTGAAATGACCGGTTTGATTACCGAATGACCCGATTCAATTTTTTCGGTTCAGTCATTTTTTGCACTACCGAGTGCAACACAATCAAAATCAACAAATCCTAATTGCTCTAAATTATTAATTTTTATATTTTTGAGACCAACATGTATTATTCTAAAGACCTATTATTTAAATACAATATTTTAATTTTCTCTAACAACTTTGCAACTTTTTTTTTTACATTTTGTAATTTTAGTATCATTTGCTGATTGTACCTTAATTTTTTCATTACTATTGACTTATGAGTTTTGTTGAAAATAGTCTCGGTTTTCAAAGGCATCGAAGCAAAAAATTGCTATCTGATTAAAAGATAGAAAGTATAGATTCGCGTCGCCTACTTCTTAAAAGCACAAATGGAATGAAGGATCACTCAGTCTATTAAGTTTTTAAGTGACCTAACTAATAAAGTTTATGGGATGGTCAGTGAGTGGCAAGGTTGCTTTGTTACCTATTCCATTAGAAACCGCTGATTTCTTGGTACATCATATTCATGCATTTACGATTCATGTGACCGTATTGATACTCCTGGACGGTGTTTTTATTTGCTTGTAGTTCTCAAAACATTGTCTATAATAGAAATATTTGTATAAATAATGGCATTGGACAACTAAAATAGTTTCTTTATTTTTTTTAAAAAGTATAGATAAAGTAAGTTTTAAAAATTAAAATTCATAAGAAATTACTTACGATGAAACAAAAACATAATAAAGAGTATACATTGGTCGTTATATTTATTAAAACTAATTTATAAGAAATTGACCATGAAACCTAATTAAAATATTACACCTAAAAATTATAAAAAATAAATCTAATATACAAATTTATTAATCTGTAAAATTTTAATATTTAAAAGTCACCAATTTATAGTCTTATATTCAAAATTTTCTTCGTTAAAAAAGATATTCAAACATTTTACCTTAACTCACTAATCTTTGGTGCCGGCCTGCTCACAAATTTGTAATATCATATTTTTTGGTTTTAGTATATCAATTATTGAGTAAGGTTATGAGATAACTTTGGACATGTGAGACAAATATAATCGATAAAACTATTAATATTATTAAAACAACATTACATTTATTTTAACATTTATCTAAAGATGGATAAACAATAAAGTTATTGGTTAATTTATTTTTGAATTATATCATATTTTAAATTTATTCTTTGATGTTTTTTCACCTTGTTCACAACAGGTTCGAAATTCAAATCTTTCTACTAATAGTGTGAGGCTGAAACTGTTGTCGTGCCTCTCGTTAATTAGTTGTGAATCCATCTCAAGAATAATTATGATGATTCGAATTAATTTTCCTAGGATTAAACAACATGATGGATTGAAATTAAATTATGATGATTGAAATTGATTTCTAATTAATCATTTATAAGGAACTCTGCACCAAACATACATTTGGTTATTTTGATTAGATACCATTTCCGGTAAAAATTGAAAGTCACCAAATTTTATCTCATATTTTGTCGACAGTCACAACCATCGACAAACCCAAATTTGTTTCAGAAGGATCCGAGAGGATCCAATTCAAAGATTCAATTTTTCAGTGTTCTGAAATTGACAGTAGTTGAAGCACAGTGAGAGCAAAAATGTCATTCTTCTTCAAGCCCTCGAAGCCCAAAACACCTCAAGAGGTCGCGAGAGCCATCAAGGACAGCCTTATTGCCCTCGACACCAAAACTGTCGTCGAAGTCAAAGCCCTCGAAAAGGTCCCCTTTTCTTCTTCAACTATATCCTGATGCATTCCTTTGTGAATTGTTGTTCAATTGGAAGGTGTTTATCAAATTATCTGGTGAAATTGCCATATGGGTTTTGGGAATTGCCAGTTTTTCTTTCTTGTGTAACTATTTTCTGAGTAAATTTGATGACTTATGAGAACCCTTTGTAAATTTGTTGTTGAATTGGATGATATTTGTCAAACTATTTGTCGGGTTTGCTGGAATTGTCATGTGGGTTTTGGGATCTGTTTCCATTGTGGAATTGTTTTGTAGGTTGGCTCAACTGATAAGAAGAATGCAGTTTTTTGTTTCCGTTTTTCCAAATTTGAGAGTATTTTTAACTTGTGAAATTTTGGATTTGAAAATTTCCATTGTATATTGGATAAGATGATGATTTTCATCTATTGACATGCTGTCATAGTCTGCAATGAGTTGATTTTTTTTTGTATTTGTGACTTGTTCGGTATGGAATTGAAAAGGCAATTGAGTGTAGCTTTCCAAAGATGACCCTTTGAAATGTGACTAGTAATCCATTCATTTCTTGCATACATTTACCGCAGCTATAAGTTTCACAATAACCAACTTGTTGGAATTTCATCAAGATTCAGGAACATGCCATACTCTGCCTAGGAATGACTTGTATGGAGATTTTGAGACAAAAATTACCTGTGTCACAATGGTTATCGTAGTGTGTGTTGAAGAATGGAAAAGGGAATATATGTGGAAGATCTCAGATAGTGTCGATAAAATATTGATGTTTCCAATCCTTAATGTAGACTTGGAAGCACTGATTCAAGTAAGGATATGAACATGAGATTCGCCATTGAAAAATAATATAGGGCACAAGTCCAGATGCATAAAATTTTAGTTAAAATTATGATGTAATAAGTCAATTGTATGGAATTAGAGTTTCTAAATATATTGAGATTAGTTGGTTCCCTCTTCGCTATATCAATTACATCCCAAACTGTTTTTTTCTTGAGACCAAAGAACACATGCAATATGATGCTGAAAACCACCATCAGCATGAAAAAGATATCTAAAGGGAGAACATGGAATCAAATATTGATGTGTAGTACTACCAGGAGTGGTAAGAATGCAAATCCATAAGATGCGGTAGCTGATATGAGAATGCTTAGGCGGATGTGTGGTACTACCAGGAGTAATAAGATTAGGAATGAGGTTATTAGAGAAAAAACGGGGTAGCTTCAAATGAAGAGAAGATGTGAGCATCACTTGAGGTGGTGTTGACATGTACAACACCACCTCAATCAGAAATAGACCTAACGAAACTTAGAAGGAAGTGGAAGGAAAAGGTATGATGATGCTTGGGTTAAGGAAGGAGGTAACATTAGATAGGATTGAGTGGAGGAGGAAAATACGAGCCGAAAATCTTAATGAGTTTTGTTTGAGGATTATGTAGCCAACCCTAACTTTATTTGGGAAATGGCTTTCGTTGTTGTTGGGAAAATGGAATAAAGTAGTGGACAGTAAAAAAAATACGTTCTGAAGCATGATGCAAGACCTGCACAACTGCTATACCCTTAATGACGAGGAAACCAAAAAACAATCCCCTGATAAAGCTGCTGCCTAACCAACAAAAGTATAAAGCATACTCAAACATAAAGAATCGAAAACAGAATCAACAATGACAGTTGATTGAAATAGTGTAATCCATACAATAAGGACTCAAGCTTCAAACCTTCCAGACATTTAGAATCATGAAACTAAAGGATGGGGCCTAAAGACACATTGTTTGGAAGAAGATCAGCCATATAATTGACTTTTCTCCAAGTCTAGACCACCTGCATACCACAACATTCCTTAACTCTTTAATCTTCATGAAACACTCCCAATAGAAAGGACTGCGGAAATTGTGAGAGCTTATTGTTAGGTGTCCGTCACATAGTGAGTTCAAGCCTCACATCGGATAAATACAGTATATAAGGGGAGTTTATATACACCAGTGTTCTAAAATTTCCCGAGTTCTCCCTGTGAACTTGATAAAATTGAACCATTGAGAACGACAAGGGAAAATGGGTCCAATACCCGGTCAAACTTGGTCACCCCCAGTTAACTTTTATTTTTATTTTCTTATATATACTTTGAAACTGTTCTGGTTGTTGGCAAGTAATCCTTGTCTCCTCCATGTGGAGTAGGCAATTGTGGACTTGCTTTTTCTTAGCTCGTTATCTATATTTATCGTTGTTTGAACTTGTTTCTTATGTTATTTTTGTTTGAATTATGGCTTAAGCTTTTGTTTTAATTTATCAAGTTGTTTGGAACTATCTTATCTTATTAAAATATAGTTATTTTTGTCATTATCGTATGCATTGCGTGTTTATATATATTAATATAAAATAAGTTTTGTTGATTTCTCCCTGATTTCTCAAAAACCCTTTATTTGTCGTCTCGTCGAGTTTCAGCTGATCTCAAGTTTTAGAACCTTGATATACACATTGGATTCAAGACCTGATAGGACAGTTTTTTAGGTCAAGAGTGAGCTTTAATGTGTATATGAGATCTCTTGTATGTAAGCTCTTCCTTTGTAAGGCCTGATTCTTTCCAACACTTGTATGTTGCTTTTCACCCAACATTCATATGCAAGTCACTTTCTGTAATCACCTGTTATTAGTCAGTTACAGTTATCAACATTAACACAACTTACACAAGTATTGTTGAAGTGCAGGCTTTAGAAGAAGTTGAAAGGAATTTTGCGACAATGAGATGCATGCTGTGCGGGGATGGTGAAGTTGAACCCAATGTCGATCAGATTTCCCAGCTAGCACTTGAACTATGTAAAGAGGATGTCATTGATCTTCTCGTTCACAAGTTACCTGTATTAGGATGGGAGGTTAGCTGATACTGTTCCTGCATAGTATCATGTTTTTGCTAATTTTGAATGTCATGCATGTTGACATAATGCATTTAATCCAGTCAAGGAAGCATTTAGTCCATTGCTGGTCCATATTGTTAAAGCAAAAGGTGGGATCTACTTGTTGCTGTATAGAATATATAGAGAACCATTACGAGTTGCTAGACTGTCTTGTTGCATAGTAAGTTCTCTCTTGCCCTTTTTACTTGCCCATATGCTGTTGTTTCTTGGCTCTCTCTTTTTTATTTTGTAAATTTCTCATGATGTTAATGATGAATCTTTTTATGCCTCTGGATAATATAATGTGTTAGCTGAAAAATATGTCAATTTTGGAGTTTGGACTACAGAAGGCACCTACCAATCATATTATCCCCTCAATTGCTTTAAGTTCTGCCATCTCATAAAGTCATGGTGAAATAGTGACCGTGTTAGACTATTTAATACATTTAGAACAAAACATGAGTTGACCCTTTACATAAAGAGAACTATAAAGCACACAGTTCATTTATCGCCCTCAATGGTCATATAATATGATTTTACAACTTTTATTTGCTTTCGCATATCAATTGAACATATATATCGACTCTTCTTACCTTTGTCAGGGATTGAATGAAAGGTAGTTTCTTGCTTTGATATGCTTGTATGTGTGCGGGAACTGTCATAGATATGTGTTATTTACTTGAGCAGCTATGTCAGTGAGGGAATTGTCTTAGTTGTTTTTACCAGCCATTTAGTTTCTAGTAACTTTTTCAATCAAATAAGATAATATTGCATCTGTCTTATTCTTATCTTTTTCATCCAGTTATGATAACAAGGAAATTGCTTTGAATTGCGGAAATATGTTGAGGGAGTGCATCAAATTCCAATCACTTGCAAAGTAAGCTTTTCAAGATCTTATCTCTATATATTTTTATTACGATAATGCTGGCGTGGGGATTGGAACCAACGACCTCATGCTTATTACATGATGTCTTTGACACCATGGTTATTATATGTGTCCATGTATATTCTTAAAAGTTGAGTTCTAATGTCTAAAATGGCTATTCTTGAAATGCTAGAAGTGGGGAATCACTGTACATGCCTTATGTTGTTGGCTTGCTAGATCTGTTGCCTATACAATATACTAATGCAACAGTTCCATAATTGTTATATGTGGGGGTAGAAAAGAAAGCTTCTAAGGCTCTGTGTTAGATGCAAATAGAGCATAAGCCAGAAGAAAATCTGTCCAAGTCAATAGGGAATTAGCTCCAAAATGTAGGAAAATGACATCCTCTTCTTTGGCTAAAGCCCTCACCCCAAAAATACGCACCATCAATTCTTCTTCAAAGCCTGATGTACTTAGCTGGCTCTAGTTTCCTCCTTGGAAGCTTTAGTTGGTTTCATCAATAAAATTTCTCTTATAGTTGAGCAAAAAAAAAAAAACTTCTTCAAAGCAATAAGTAAACTTCCCTTTCCCAAAGAGTTCCTGAAAAATCTATAGTTGTCATAGAATATCTTTTCACCCATTATCACTCAAACAGTAATCTCTAGATCCATATTGACCATATATTTGTATCTTGTAGCCAGTAGTGGAAACTATTTTGAGGAAGAAAAAATATGAGCTATATTTATTTCTGAATCTTTGTTAATACGTGTAAAATGTCCCATACTGTGTGATGTATGAGACTGCCTCTTGGCCAATTGAGCTCTTCTACCTAGTACCTTACGCCTTTGAGTTGGAAATTTATCAATATGCCAACGGAACATCTATTCAATTATATCCTTGGGAAGATTGTAACTGATCTTGTCAAAGAGTTGAACTTTCCAAATAGTTTGAAGAGGTATAATGCAGAACATATTCATTATTGTTCAGGTGTATATTAGTGAGAAAACATTGTGCAAAGCGTGCTTTTGTGAGTAGAGTCCTTTATAGATCTTAGAAGGATTGTGGACTTACCTCTCACCTTTTAACTGTCATGATGTAATGTTAACAATGACATTTGAAGTCCTTGACTTGTTTGTATTCCCGTCAGTGAAAATTGGTATTTTCTGTTTCTCTTATGTTTTGGACTTTGCACTTCTGTTTAGCATAATATCCTGGTAATCAAGTTTTGGCTTTTCATGCATACATTTCTTGTGATGTTTCAGATACATTTTGGAGTCTGCAAGTTTTCACTTGTTTTTCAAATTTGTGGAGTTGCCCAACTTTGATGTTGCTTCTGATGCATTTTCTACTTTTAAGGTCAGATTTATAACTTGTGAGCTCTTATGTCTCGTTATGCTTTCCAATAAAATCTTTAACCTTCTATCTTCGCTATAATTTGTACATGACTTCAAGGAAATGTTTCCAGGACCTGCTTACCAAACATGAGACCGTGGTCTCTGAGTTTCTTACTGCCCATTATGACGAGGTTTGCTTTCTCCATAATTTTTGCGATTGATTTTTTATTTCTCCGAAACCTCAAATTTTGTGAGTGTTAAAAGATTTTTTTAATATGGTTTATCTTCTCGGACAATGAGTTTCATAGCAGTGATTACCAATCTGAGCTCCGGTGAATCAAGAACAGTCAATTAAACCTGCATTTTGTTTTATTAGCACCTTTCATGCAGTTTTGTTTTATTTTCTTACTACCGTCTTGTGGAAGTTATTTACTGATGTTTCTTTAACCTTATTGATAAGATATTTTTCTTCTAGTTTTTCGAGGCGTATGAAAGACTCTTGGCATCTCCTAATTATGTGACGAGAAGGCAATCATTGAAGGTTCGTTGTGGTTTATGATTTCTGTTTTGCATTCTGCCTTTGTTTGGTATATGCGCCGTATTAATGATGATTATTTCTTGAATTAGCTTCTCTCTGATTTCCTTTTGGAGCCACCGAATTCTCATATAATGAAGCGCTATATCCAAGAAGT
Source organism: Geranium brycei (assembly GCA_036897365.1). Taxonomy (NCBI): domain Eukaryota; kingdom Viridiplantae; phylum Streptophyta; class Magnoliopsida; order Geraniales; family Geraniaceae; genus Geranium; species Geranium brycei. The sequence goes on along the minus strand of JAYMTP010005661.1, from coordinate 4,183 downwards.
ACGTTACTTGAAAGTCATGATGACCTTGCTGAAGGTAGTTAATGAACTCTTTTTCCCTCGATGTATCTTGTCATATTTTACTATTATTGAAACCAGTCAGTGGCCATAAATGCCGTGGGGACTATTAAATTTAGATTCACCATCGTCACAGTTTTGTAAGTGGAAATAGGACTACCACACTAATTTTTAGTTCTATAATATAAATTTGTATTTGCTCTAAATACGAGATATCTTTTGACTTCATCTCATTCTTGTTTCCTGCTGCCTTTTACATAGCTTGAATTGCAGCTTAGCTTCTTTTTCCCGTTTATCTTCATTTATAGAAAACCTCTAATCTCATTTGATAGGCACCGTAATGCCCATGTTTTGAGGTTTTTTTGCTGTTGGTAAATTGAATTGTCAACTGAAGACATCGTTTAACTTCTCACAGCAAGATAGTGTTGTGGTGCCTGGGCAGGTTCGGGTTTCAGCTTTTATGAACCAATCTAATTTTGGCTGCAGAAGTGATTATTTTCGAGCCAATTATGAACTGTTGCATTTTTTCATTCCAGTCTAGCTGATTTTTTTACTCTTATTGTTACGACGCTTGAAAACTGAATATGAACATGTAACTGCGCAACGGTAATTTGTATTTGTTCCGTAGTCAGCGCTTTTGACTAAATATGTTTCTCTCATTTTCCATCTGAGCAGGATTCAAGTAAAAATATCCAAATTTCCGCTTTCCACATTTTCAAGGTGAGACCTCACCCTTCTGTGTGTGAGTGCGCCAGGTTATCAGTTAAAAGGAATAAATTGATTGGTATATTATTATTAGTAAAGAAATCACAGGACATGTTATGCATATCAACATTCACACATATTTTATAATTTTTTTTTCTGTTTTAGCATCCTGTTAACATAGAATGAACTCATTGTTCGTGCATTTAAATGTGCATTATATGATATTGAATGTCTATTTCCGTATGCAATGGGACAGATGAAATCAGATATTGGGTCTCTTTTGAAATAAGGTTAGAGGTTCGGTAAAGCATAAACTAGTTTAGTAAAGAAAACTTTCATTCATGTATTCAGTGTAAAATTCCAACTTTCACACGAAAATTTATCAATTTCACTGCCACTGGGATATGTCATGCAATCTTTGTATACCCAAGACCGTGAATCGAAATTTATTAGGTGCAGTACTTGAAATTGTCAATGTCAACGTGTATCTTTAGTTGAGTCTGCGTGAAATATGCATTACAGTAAAAATAGTTTTGTAATAAGAAAAGGCGATATATTCAAATGTTGTGATTAAGTGGATGGTACGATGAATGTTGTGTTATTCATTCCATCGACAGGTATTTGCAGCAAATCCGAACAAGCCAAGGGAAGTAAAGGTGATTCTGGCAAAAAACCACGAAAGACTGTTGGAATTGCTGAACAACCTCTCTGGTGGCAAAGGCAAGTTCACACTTTTGCTCTTCTACACTCTAAACCCGTATTTACCAACCATGTTTTTTACGTCATACCTTACCAGGTGCTGATGACGAGCAATTTGATGAAGAAAAGGAACTGATAATGAAAGAAATCGAGAGAGTGTCTCGCCTGCCAGATCTCGACAGGTAGGAAACCGGTAACACCCTTGTTGTTATGATTTACTGTAATATTAATGTCTGAGACAGAGGCTACAATACATATATATGTCATGCTGTAATATGCAAGGTTGTGATTGATTTCTGATGTATTGGAAACTATTTATTTAGTTGAATTGCAAATTTTGGGTTATGTGAAGAGTAGTTGATGTTATTGGTCAATCAAGAAAAAAAGATAAGATGTTCTTGTGGATTGAGTATACCAAGTTAGGGTTGGGTATCAAGAAACTCCTTTCTTCACAAAGGATTTTATTGCCTATAAAAACAGTTTAGATGAAATACTTTTTGTATATAAATTTGAACGAATACCACATCTAAAGATTAGTATTGCTGTTGTAAAAATACTAGTCGATAGTCTACTAGTATATACTCATATAATAAACTACCATTTTCCCATATACAAACCTCATGTGTCATGACCAGCTACTATCCTTGATTCAAGGTTCATCACCCATAATTTCTATGTTGTATACGTTTCACTAATACATGTGATTTTTCTATCAAAATTTATTAATTTCTTGTTTTAATTCAAATTTCTATTATTCATACATACACCACGTGCAAAAGTTGCAGCTATTTAATGTATAAAAATTAAGGGATAATTACACTTTGTCCATACTATAGTGGCGTGTCTACATTTTACTACGGTTAAAATAAAAAGTTCAAATTGAGGTCAGTTAATTACATTTTTTACACTTTACCTTCACTATTAGAATTTGGACGGAAAAACTAAAAGTTTTTGAAAAAGACAAAAATACCCCTTGACTGAAAACAAACCAGAATTAGTTTATGGTCTGAGAAATTGGACCGGTTAGACCGAATCCCAATCTCCACCATCTTCGTACAACAACCTCTTCTCCGGCGCCCTGGACGATGCGATCCACCACGTTGGTTGGTACAGTTCTAAACATACGACTAATTACAATTTAGGACCACAAGTCTTTGCAATATATATTTGCAAGAACTGATTCAACATATATTTGCAGAAGCTGATTCAAAATCTTTATAATTTATATACACAAACTGATTCTATCCATTTCAAATTTAGATTAAACAAATCAAAACTTAACAAACCCTTGTTCATAAACATAGTCCTAAGGTTCGAGTTCCGATGAAGAGGGTTCGGGTTAGGGGGCGAGCTTGAGCTCTTCCTCGATTGACGGTTCTGTTCCTCAGGACCTACCATTTTTGGGGGCTTTAAGAGCAATCCCAAAACCACCCAAGAACCTCCAAGCACGCTCGAGCTTGAATCGAGCCTCAAATTGGCACGAACAAAGCTTTTAATCAGATGGTTTTTGATTTCAGATCTGGACAAAAGTCAGAGGTTGAAGACGGGTAAAACGATATCATTTTTAATAAAATTCGGGCTTTTGATATTTTATATATTTATTACAAGTTAACTTTCAACGTAAGTGATGCATAGCTTAGTGGTAGCAGGTGTGTTAGTGATATCGGAGGCAATGGGTTCGACTCCAGCTGTTTTAAACGGTGTCGTCTCTTGTAATCGAAAAATTGGAAAATAATGCAAGAACGCAGACTCGAAACTAAGACATGTGGGTTGGAGGCTATACACCGTTTGTGTTACCAATTAGCTTTGTTTATTTATGACAACGTTTTAACCTTTCAGATTAATTGTTTGCTAAGCTTTGAGTGAGTAGCTAGGAAATCCGGTTGTTAGCTCATCCTAAACACTCAGTGAATTTGCTAAGACTGGAGGGAGTGAGAACGACCATGCCAAGCATAACAAATTAACAAATGTCGATCAGCGGAGCTTGATACTTCGAGAAGGATGCCCCGTATGTATTATTTCTCACTTTCCCAAGCCCCCAGTCAAGGGAATTTCTTTCTTTAGAACAACTGAATAACTTAAAGACTTAAAGCAAGAGAATGAACTAGTGCTTTCTAGAATCGACATTGGTGGGCTTTATGCTTTTGATCCCGTCGATAGACTCCGCTGGACACAGAGTAAATGATTAAGAGGAGATAGATAGCAAACCTCCCGCTATCTTCCTCCATTTTTAGGGTTTGTCTGCAATTTTTACATGAATATTTGCCGAAAAACCTCTGATTTTTGTCATTTAAAAGCCAAAAGTCTCCGATTTTTCTTACAAACATAATGAAACTAATAAAGAAAATTTTGGCTAGAAAATTTTGACCATACTAACAACGTTTACGAGGACGAAGGGAGGTCGGAGATAGCCAAATTTGCTCTTCGTGATTACTGAAATTGAGGTCATTTTTTACTTTTCAGGATGTTTTTGAGATGGACTCAATGGAGAAGACGAAGAGATGTCCGGTGAGCTTGGCAGGCTGGTGACCGACGATGGATGCTCGTCGGAGACCGTTGGAGAACGCCGGAGGAACGAGGAAGAAGAAGAAGGACCAGTCGAACTGGTCCAATTACCTAGTCCAGTCTAGACCGGTCTAATCTTCCTCAAACCAGATGTCATAATTTTGAAAATTTGATGGCCAATGGTGAAATAAATGTGTCATAGATCAATCACATTTACAGATGTTACATCACCTAAGTAGCAATAAATCGGCACCATTAT